>BRDA01041179.1:0-13275 GCA_036984385.1 Crenuchus spilurus
TATATATATATATATATATATATATATATATATATATATATATATATATATATATATATATATATATAAAACATCAAACAGATTCTTTTTATGGTTATGGTGCGATACAGGCTTAAATATAAAATAAATTATTATTATAGATTATTAAAAAATATTAATTATTATACATACATTTTAAACATTACTTAAACATTATTTGTCATAATATTTTATTAGGAATTACTAGTTGCAATTAATAATATACTAATGACTATACAAATATTATTATTATTATTATTATTATTATTATTATTATTATTATTATTATTATAAAATAATATGAATCATTAATTAAATATTAATAAACTGTTAAAATCGTGTAATATAAAATTATCACCCAATTCTGTGTTCCAATACTATTCAACTTCACTCCAATTCATTAACACCAATTTTACACTTATGTTTGGACTGTACGGTTAATAGACCTCATTTACCCATAATTATACCTCATTTGTGAGTAAAAATAAGCAGAAATTCTGAATTATTTTGATAATTGTTCAACTTAGAAGCACGTAAATGGATGGCTTATCACAGACTGGTAGACGCACACACACACACACACAGAGAGGGGGAAAGAGAGAGAGAGAGAGAGAGAGAAACAGGTTAACACGGACTACAGGCCAAATCAAAACCGCGACCCTGATGAGGATTAAGCAGGTGTGATAATGGATGGATGGATGGTTTGAAAGTCCAGACGCTGACAGAGTGACCGCCAATCACACGTTAGCAAGAACAGAGCAATGAGCTGGTGAGCGGTCTAAAGAGAAACAGGCTTCCGACTGAGTGGATGTTTATTGCTGGGTCCTAGTGCTCAACACGTCTCTTCTGTTTTTAATACAGTGGTAACCCTATTTACGAGTTTAATCCGTGCAGGAGCCGAGATCGTTAGCTGGTTTGCTCGTTAGCTGGTTTGCTCGTTAGCTGGATGCATTTTCCCCATAAGAATACATGTAAAACTGATTAATCTGTGTCAGCCGGCCAATATACAGTATACTTTAATATGCTAAATAATGTGTTTATATGGGTTTTTAAAAATAAACGAGACGATGATGGTGCTCGTGTAGGCTGGCGGCTAAGGAGGACAGGAGGACGGGCGTACATGTTTGGCATGGTTACACTTATCATATGAAAAGTAAAAGTAAAATTTATCTAACTTTCTTGTTCACTACCTTTTGCTACCTTAGCGTCACTTTCACTAGCACTTTCACTTTCACTGAACAGCAGTCCAATGTAATGACTGACCTCTTCTTCTACGCTAGCATCTAGGGGATGCTACGACCGCAGCGCCCCCCAGCGGTTGGCATACTTTAACTAATTTACGCTACTCGTTACTTGGAATATTACTCGTTACCTGGAACAAAAATATTCCGAGAGCTCGACTCGTTACCTGGAATACTCATTAGTAGGGATGCTCGTAAGTAGGGTTACACAGTAAATCTGCCAGTGTTAAATCAACACTATTAGAGTTAAATTAACACTGACAGTGTTACATTTTGACACCCTCAGTGTTAATTTAACTCTAATAGTGTTGATTTAACACTGGCAGATTTACTGTGTACCACTTTATAGCGTAACATTGTTTTTGGATGGAAAAATCAGCAGAGAACCAAAACGGTCTTTTTTTGCCAACCTCTTTTGGCCAGCAGGGGGCCCCCTGATCTCTGGGGCCCCAAGCAATTGCGTGGTTTGCGTGTTGGTTAAATCTGTATTATTTATTTATATATATATATAATCTCACTTCATCACAATGTTGTATCAGTGCTACATGATACAATTAAGTTTTATTGTTTCAATGAACCACAATCATCACCACTGGCTTACACACACTGTTGTTTCATATTGGAATTAGAAATATATGTAGATAGATGTAAAAGAGGTGAAGGTTTATGGGCATTTACATATTTTTTTTTTTTACTTTATGCATTTGTTTCTTGCATGATGGCCTTCCATTTGCTCTGTTGACCAGCTGCCACTGGTGAATTCATTTCCAAAAGACAATTGTGTGCTTGCAATGGAAAGCGAGGAGGTAATAAAAGGCAAATAAAAGAATGAGTCTACATCACGGTGCACAAATGATGCTAATGAAGACGGTGGACGTTGCCAAATGAATCCAATAAGGGTACTGTTTCTCTCCGACCTCATGTGTATTCCTCTGGGTTGCTTTCTCACCCAGGAGGGAAAAGACTTGTCGCCTGACCCTCCCAGAAGCTAGTAGACCTTCACGTCTGTGAAAGTGAGACATGTATCCTGGGCAGAGGAACGGTACAGGGCTGGTCAGCATCACTATCGAACAGAGTAGGCCTTACTGGTGCGGTCCGTCCTAGAATGCCTGATCCTGTAGGATTTGCAATGGCACTGACTGTGGGATTACGCTGGGATTAGGCAACGATAAGAGAGGTAACGAAATCGCTCAATGAGGCCACTTTAATTTCTACAGCACCACACTGTTGAAAGCAGCCTGATAAAGCTGGTCTGAGCGAGCCCCTGGGAACAAGTCGCTGGCAGGCAGAGAATAATGGCGGCGCAAGTGTCCACTGCAGGCCGCTGATTAGCAAGGGGAGAGAGGAAGGGGAAGGACAATAGCACTTCTGTCTGCCTGTCTCCTGCCTGGCTGTGAATTAAAATGGCACTGCGCTTCCTGCAGCATGTGCTGAGTGGCCGGCCTCATACATAGAGGCTCTCCGTCTCATCTGACGCTAGCTCGCTTTGTATCACAATGCAAATGTGACACTGCAATAGTGGCCCCTTTGAATTCGGATTACCCTGATTAAGGAAGCTATGGAGAAACCTGCACAATGGGCAGGGGAAGTGTCAGCCTGCATTAACGATGCATTTAATGCTGATTCTCAGGCCCAGAATCTAAAGGAACTGTAAAACTGGATTACTTTTTTTGACTTTGAGGCAAATTAGATTATGCACGTAAACGCTAATTGACCAATTTCAATTCTGTCTGACCCTTTTTTTTGGGTGAGCAATTTCCTTTGCCGGTTAAGAGGATACCTTTGTCTTAAAGCAGTTCAGAGTAGAACTGCATTTCAGTCAGATGTTTCATGGTGAAGGCTGTAGGGGGAGAGAATGGGGGGCTAGTAAAGATGAGGGTTAGCAGGGAGATTAATGGTTAGGTAATGGTTAGTGATGGCAAACCTGCTGTTCCAGAGGTACAGACAGCCCCCAGAGCAAGCCCCCACCTCTCTGGTTATGCACATCCTAGTAGGAAGGTCAGTGAGGGGGTAGAGCACACCCGGACAGGAGCTTATCTTAATTCTGATGGCAAGAAAATCTGAGATCCCATCCTCACGTACTCCTTCTAATCGATGTGGACAGGTAATTCAGACGAGAGCTAGCGAGAGCTTACCGCCTACAGCCCTGAACTCCATCATGGCAGCCATGACACATACACACACACTTGAGCACACACGCATTGTGTTCAGCTATGCCTGTAGCAATTTAATCAAAAACACTCAGAGCAGGCAATAACTGCAGGTATTATGTAACGGATAATGACCCACAAGAGCCAATGCCGAGATTACCAATAATATGTAGTGATGAGCAGAACCCCATTTAAATGCCCTGTATTTACTCTCAAATCAATCCGCCCCAGCCTGCAATCTTTGTGCAAGAATTCCCAAGCCTACAGCCAGTGCATTACCTCAGCATGTCAGAGAGAAGTCTATGAGTGACTCATGAGAACACAGAGGGTTCACAGAAGGATCATAACCGAATTTCTTCCTCAAAATAGGACTTTCAGTTTTTGGCTCTGCGTATTGAGAGTCGGCAGTCTGTAACATTATTGGCTGAGTCACCCGTGTACAATTAGAGCATCAGCAGCGAGTAGCGGTAGAGCATTCCGGGCGTTCCACGATACACTAGGCCCCCGTCTGGCCCAGGCTTTCACGCCTGTTTCTGGCTCGCCTCCAGCCTCCTCTGAGACACCCTCTTATGTAACTCCACTCTCGCCCTCTTTCTGTCTTGGTCAGTCGTCACAACGTGCATACTAGAACGTTCCTTGGTAAAAACACATCACCCTTACAAACTCTTCCCTTATGCACGGGTGTTCAAGCTTTCTTAGTCTAAGTGAAGTGGAGGCAGGTCAGAATACACCACAACACACATTACCGCACAACAAGCAAAGCTGAGGAACAGCCACTCGGTTCTCCAAAAAACAAAACAGATGATTCAGTGCTATAAATTCTTAAACAGCTTTCAAAAAGGCACTTTCTGCTATGTTGAAATCTCCTGGGTAAAAATAGACAAATAAATATATGTGTCTACAAATGTCAGGATCTAGTTATATTTCAACAATTCAAGCCACTGCTTGTCATTCGTTCCCAGCTCAATAAAGCTACAAGATGTTGGAGATGGTACCATATTGATGACTGCAGGCATGGCCTGCAGGAATAGTGCATCCCCACTGGTCTGCAGCCCCTTTGGCAAAACAAATTCTCAGGGTGACTTCTAATCAAGGGTCACAACGCTACTGTATCCCATTAACATAATGGTCTTTATCCAGGTCTTGTTCCCCCCACCGAGGATATGGTGGAGAAGCAGTTGCAGCTATGATGCCTAGCCTTCTTCATGTGCCTCAACTTCACTTTCATATTTCAGCTCTTTCATATTTCACTTCTGTGAGAAGACAGCCTGGCCCCCAGCTACCGTGTCCAAACAGATTGCTTTCATACAGATCTCACGGATGGTTTCCTTTCATGGTCCACATGGGCAAAATAAAAGAAACTAGCTTCTGTTACGTAGCACAGCACATACTACTTCAACACACCGTGGACTGAGGTTAAGGTTACCTGTGACCAATCAAAAGGAGAAGTGAAAACATCGCTCTGAGCCTGCTCTTAACCTGAGGGAACGGGGACTGGAGAAAATGAACAGAGAGGCAGATGTAGCCCAGCTCAGACAGGAACGCCGCAGCGAGAGGGACCACAGCCAGAGCTCCTCACCACAGGCACAACTGCTGCCAAGACATACTCCCCATACACACACACACACACACACACACACACAGGCAGTGATGCACCACCACAACAGTGCCTTCCACAACAAACAGTGCAGTAACAGGGTGACAAGTCTGGCAGAACTTTTCTGAAACTGTTTTATCATCATTTGCATAAATTCAAGGCTGTTCATCAGCATGTCAGTGCCATGGCTTTGAATCAACACTTGATGTGAGATTTTCAAAAGCTTCGTAGTGCTCAGAGAGCATTTAAGACTTGGATGCACTGAAGAGATGGAACAAGTGATTCCGTGGCTAAAAGAGGATGTTTACTGCAAACTTTCAAAACAAAACTTGGGGAAGGAAATAATAGAGTGACGCTATACAAAAAAAACGCTCTTGGCCCCATTAAGAATCTTTCAGTTGGTTCTTTTATTTATTTATTTATTTTATTATTAACGTTACACTTATATAGCGCCTTTC
The DNA here is from genome assembly GCA_036984385.1 of Crenuchus spilurus. NCBI lineage: Eukaryota > Metazoa > Chordata > Actinopteri > Characiformes > Crenuchidae > Crenuchus > Crenuchus spilurus. The sequence continues at coordinate 5,465 of BRDA01041179.1, forward strand.
TCAAACCCAAGGACGCTTTACAATCAACACACTACATTTACACACACCGGTGAGAAGCAGCAGCCAGTTGTGCACAGTATACTCTCAACAGGAAGCAACTGTCCACCTGGAGGACTGCATCGAGCACTACGGGGGTCACCAGGGGCACAGTGCCAAAATAGCTGGGCATACATACATACAGACATACACATTCACCTGATCTCCATGTTTTTGGACTGAGGGAGGAAACCGGAGTCCCCGGAGGAAACCCACGCAGACACGGGGAGAACATGGAAACTCCGCTCAGATGGGGACTCAAACCCAAGACCTCAGCGCTGAGAGGTAAACATGCTAACCACTAAGCCACCGTGCTGCTTTAGTAAATGACATGTATAATGTATCAGTTTTGTTAAACCTTTTTATATACCAACTATACCAACTTAACCATACAATAAATGAATTTTTTTACGATGTAAGTGGTAAAATTAGAAGAAGAAGCATTTTTTATGCAAATTCATTTCTGTATTTTACCCATTCATGCAGTGAAAACACACATGCACACACTAATAAGCACAGTACACACACACTAGGGCCAGTGAGCACACACATATCCAGCCACCTGCTGCAGTACCCAGGGTGCAGTTTAGCTTTAAGTGCCTTATTCAAACACTGCAGCTGTAAATGCATTTTTCCTGCTTGTTCAAGGGCTCAAGCCATCTACTGTTCAGTCCCAAACCCACTTCTCTAACCTTTAGACCACAGCTAGTCCCCTAGAGGATGCACTAGAATATTCAAATGTGGAAATGTTAATTAAACATTGAAGCAAGGGTCTCAAAATTTCAAAGGGTTTTCGTCCTGAGGACCCAAAGCTCTTCATAGTTTCCTGTTTTTTCGCTGCTCTTACACAACTGATTCATAATTACCTGAGTCGAATGAGGTATGTCAGAGGAAGGAAAACACACAAAATAACATTCAGTGCATATTGAACTGGGCCTGAGAAGCTTTGTCAGAGCTCATTGTATAAGCAGACCACCCTCATTAATGCAGGAAATAACACTTTCATTCAAAGCCGCCCTGTAAAATGCTGCTATAGTATCAGTGGTAGCTTATTGTATCCAGAATCTAAAAGACAGTATTGATTGCCATTCCTGCATGGCTGAGATATTGATGTATTCCAGAACTGTGCAGTTTTGATGAGCTTTGTAAAAGCTATCATGGGCAGTGATTGACAAGTCACAGTTTTATGAACCTTTCAGCCCAAATCACTGAATCCATATAAAACCAAGAGAAACAAATTGTCTTTGGAACTTGCCTTAAGAATATTACTGCCTGAAAGAGAAGCAAGTGTCAGAACAGTAACTGAAGGAATAGTCTTCTTTAGATGTATTTATTATTATCCTCTGATATGATGACAGCCTGATGGGGGAGAGAGAGAGAGAGAGAGAGAGAGAGTCAGAGAGAGACAGAGAGAGAGAGAGAGAGAGAGAGCTTGAACGCAATCATACAGCATGAGATGTGATAAAACTTTCATGTGTCACATTACATGGCTCCTAATTTGTGTCCACTGGTTCCAGTAAAAACAGGTGGCATGACCCATGATGAGAGAGAAGCAAAAGAAAGCTGGGTGTATTCTCAGATGACTGTATCTCACAGGAGAGAGGGAGAGAGAAATAGAAAGAGGGTCTGTATGAGGAATCAGAGGTCTGCATACTCTGGGGAATTTGTTGGAGCAGAGCCTCGTACATATTTAACCGAGAGTGTGCGCCACTGATGAAGTGGTCCATGCTCTCACCATCTCCAATAGAGTATGCATACTCTCTTCCTGACTGTCAATATGAGCGTACACTGCAAACGTTGTAGGCTTCTGAGAAAATGATATGCAAAATTATTCATCTGTCCAGTAAGCATTTATTTGTATTCAAAAACATGCTAACATTAGAACAAATACAAAAATACAAATAAACAGTGCATTTTCAGTGTGCATTTGAGAGTATGTTAGCCATTTCCAAACCTCATCTTCAGGAAGACCGGTTTTTAAAGTACTACAGCTAATTGAAAGCATTACAGCTAATCAATACTTAATTAAATGGTATCAGCTGTGCTGCACGTGGGCACTGAGGAACCAAACATGCTTTTCTTTACCTGGATACTTCTAACAAAGATGTCAATAACAGCCATGTTAGTTTTTTACAGTATTTGGTTGTTTATTCTAACTAGTTATAAAAATAAAAACTTTCAACCGATTTTCAAGAAGAACTTTGTGCCTGAATTTATTTCTCAATTATACAGGGGTTAGACAATGAAAGTGAAACAGCTGTCATGTTAGCGTTGGAGGTTTCATGGCTAAACTGGACCAGTCTGGTGGCCAATCTTCATTAATGTCACATTGCACCAGTAAGAGCAGAGTGTGAAGGTTCAGTTAGCAGGTAAGAGCACAGTTATATAGTATATTACAATGCACACAACATTATGGTGACATACCAGAGTTCAAAAGAGGACAAATTGTTGCTGCACGTCTTGCTGGCGCATCTGTGACCAAGACAGCAAGTCTTTGTGTCTAAATATTATTGAGCCACTTTGGGGTGTTTTGGAGGAGCGAGTCAGGAAACGGTTTCCTCCACCAGCATCACGTAGTGACCTGACCACTATCCTGCAAGAAGAATGGCTTAAAATCCCTCTGACCAGTGTGCAGGACTTGTATATGTCATTCCCAAGATGAACTGACGCTGTATTGGCCACAAAAGGAGGCCGTACATCTACTAATAAATTATTGTGGTCTAAAACCAGCTGTTTCAGTTTCATTGTCTGACCCCTGTATGTATGTGTGAAGTAGAATTAAAAGATGTTCTTTATCTAAGTTATAATAAAGAATAAACACAATCATTTTTATTTGAACACAAAAGTAATGCTAAAGTAATTTCAAAAAGTTTAGCTATTAATCTACAAATTGTCTGTAAATGACCATTTGGAATTGTGTCTGCACTCCCTAGAATCTGACACTCAGCCAAGATCGCTCCAAGCTAAAATGCAGAGTGTAGTATGCAGAGTAACAGTAAAAAGTTAAAGTAAAATATGCCTTTTGGACTGGTCCAGTCAAAGCCGTGAGCTTGTGGAATGGCCTCAGAAGAGCTAGTTGATCCCACCAGACATCCTAAGAACATGGCCAAGTTGAAGCTGTTCTATAAAGAAGGATGGCCCAATTTTCCTTCTTAAATATTGGGCAGATTTGATCCAGAAGGATCAAATTATTTTTGCCAATGGAGATTCAACCAGTTATTAAATCCATGGGTTCACTTTCTTTTTCCACCAGAATGTTTTATTGGTGTGCACTTAGAATCCAGCATCTGATTTTCACCAAAAAAGCTGAAACATGGACTTTTCTGACCACAGAACACATTTCCACTGTCTTTTGGTAGATGGGCTTGATGTTCCTGCACATTCAACAGCAGTTTCCAACCTTGTCCTCTATGCTGAGATTTCCCCTGACTCCCTGAATCTTTTCATCATCTCAAGAACTGTAGATGTGGAAAGACATACATTCTTTGCAATCTTGTGCTGAGAAACATTGTCTTTGTACTGACTGACAGTTCTCTCACAAAGTGGTGAATCATAATCCATCCTTGTTAGTAAAAATAAAGCATTCTGTGCTCATTTTATACTCAACCTTGATGACCTCACCTGTACCTGTTACACTGCTATTTGTGGAACCTTCCAGAACAGTGTTACTAATACTTCAGAGTCTTATTTTGCAATGTTTTGAAATGTTTTATTGTTGTAGGCATGAATTTCTAAATTTGTTTATATTTAATAAAAATAAATAAGTTCATGTTCAAATGTATTTAAACATTGATTTTTTTCTTGTCCTTTTGTCTGTTAAATAATAGTCCAAGTAAACTAAATGACAGATTTCAGCTTTTATTACTTCTTTAGAAATTGTTCCAACTTTTTTTAAAACTACAATTTTATAGCAAAAATCAAATGCAGGTTTGGTATGCAGATTTGTTTTTTTCTACATATACATGAATACATCTTTACTATATTGAATTATCATAGAAAAACTGCACATCTCTAAAATTATAACTTTAAACTACACCTTTAATGTAAGATACAGTAGGTTTCAAACAGTTTGGTCAATTTTTTCCTGGCTTAACATTAACATCTAAACATATTCTCTTAATATTGTAATGAGCCATAACATGAAAACTAAGAAAAACAGATCATCTCAGTAATGATGTACCTTATCTATTTATCAACTGTTATTGACATATTTTGATATGATGGCAACAATAAGGAATGCCGATCATAGACAAATAATTTGCTCAACTTCCAACTCAAGATCCCGAAGCAATGAGTAATGAGAGTCGAAAGACCAAGCTGCTCTATTTAAAAGCACAAGAACAACCAGAAATAAGCACTTAAGCATGAAAATCCAACCAGACAGCAAAGGATACACATATTTGGCTAAAGTCAGTAAAATAAGGAGGTGCACACAAATAAGTCTCTCTCTCCCTCTCTCATATGGATGTCAGGTTCCACTGTTTAGAATCTGGGTAATGTAGATTTATATGGTGGTCAGAAGGGATTAGGGTTTTTAATCAGTCCCAGATCTTATTGGAATATCAAAGAGAATTAATTGGATTTTCTGCCTTTTATGGTGTGATTAATGTGTCCAGCCTCATTTTTTTCATGCAGCTGTTTTAAAGGCTCATTTTCTTCACTGTACTTATCCACTAGCCAGCTGAAAAACTAAGGAATAAAAGCCATTCTCTCAGCAAATAAATGAAATGAGTGGGTTGAAAAATGCAAAGGCTAGAAGTCAAAACTAATCTTGTGAACTGTGTTGTGTTTATGAAATCAGATGAGGAAAAAGCGCGCTCTTTAATCAAATATTGTCCTGCCTTGTATTTCTGCTGGGATGCTCTTCCTGATTGACTAGCTCACCATGTCCAATATTTTGAAAGGAACATTTTTACAAGGATCAGCATAAACGAAGTCCTCTGGCTGAATGAATGGCCGTGACTCATTCAGTTAGTGAGCAAAATTAGCTGGATGGACTTTTGTTCAATCCTGGATGCATGCCCAAGGATCCTCACTTAGAATTACAGAATGCAGGATCAAATGCCAAAGCCCTCCCTCTGGCTCATGCCCCTGTGGCCTTTAAGTAAGCCCTCAACCCGAGGTTGACCAAAGAGCATAATAACATTATCTCTGGTCTCTGTACTCTTTACACCCAGCATAAAGGGCTTGAGACAGATCAAGTTGTCTTCATGGGCACTATCATATAGAAACATGTTTTTGGGGAAGAAAAGCATTTGATTAAAAGCTCCATTTACAGGAGGGTAATTTGTGTCATTGTGCGCTCTGACCCTGCCATCTGAGGCTGCTGACAACACGCACAGAGAGCAGGAAGCTGGCCATTTTATGTCATTCATGTTTCACTGGCCTCTTCACCTCCTCAGATATATTGAAAGCCCCAGAAATCAATAAACCTTTGTGTCTTTAGGGCTACTTCTTTCAGTAATTCCTCAAACACCCACGGGGCTATAAGAAGGAGTGATGAAGTTCATACGGAAGCTGCAGAAGCTCTGCAAAACCACTGCTGATCACCCTCTTGAGGCTGATTCAATTTTATACCAGCAGCTCTATTGATCATCCTGAGCTGGGGTGTGCTTACTATGGTCTTCTAAAACAGTCAACTACCATACTATTAGCTCACTGCCACCAAAAGCACTTAATTCAGGAAACATTCGATAATGTGATCCCACTACATTTTGATGGTCTTCAATATCTTATCTGCAAAGGTTCATCACTGTTAAACGACCAGGTTTATTATTAGCTATGTTAGAATAAGAGTTATGGTTCTTCAAGGGTTTTTAGTAAAGGCAATAGATATAGAAACAATGTAGCAAATTTCATATGTTGGTTTTGTTTTGAATCATATTTGATACATCCAGAATCTAATGCTCATGTTATATTGTTTAAACATTCCTTTTATTCCTATTCCTATTATTATTATTATTATTATTATTATTATCAATATCAATATTATTATTATTGTTATTATTACTATTATTATTATTATTATTATTATTATTATTATTATTATTATTATTATTATCAATATTTTCTAAAGTAATTCCAAACTTAGAACTCTGCATGTATCCCTGGTGCATGTAGTGTATGTATAATCCACCAGGGGGAAAAAGACATGTATCCTATTTTACACATCAGGTTTTTACTTATTTAGTTAATTAATTAAAAACACATTGTGTGTGTGTGTGTGTGTGTGTGTGTACTGTAATTTATATAGTAATAAATGATGAATACAATTTATAACACATTATATTATTATCACACTGACAATGAAGTGGTCTTAAAAACTCAACCGTGTATCAAATATGATACATTTAGCTTTATAATGTTAAGAGTTAAAATGAGCATTAGGTTTTATATTAGATTTAAGAGTATAGGAAAGGTGAAAGGTGAAAGTAAAATACATCTTTAGCTGAATGTAAGCTAATGATACAATAAGTGTCTCATCAAATAATCAGAAAGTCTTTGAGATGTAAAAACATCCCAGGTGAGCTGCAGAGAGGGCCACTTCCTGAAACCTTTTGATTTATTTTAAATGACTTATAAAAATAAAATGCTTCTCTGGAAAATCCAACGAGCTCTCTGCAAATTAATGGTGTGAGGTCTGTCTGGACTTGGATGTCAGTTTCACTTCAGTCTACAACCTCGTAAAGCCCCCACATCATTAGAGTGGCCCTCTCTTCTCACGTTTAAATCTGCTGGATGATGGGTTAAACCCTACAGAAGCTTTGGTGGAGTACAGTAAAGCTGTGGAGGTGAGCAGCCGGAGTGGAGTCTGATCAAACAGTGGGCTTTTCTCTGCCGACAGGAGAGGAGTAAAAATGCTCTTTAAGAGACAAGCGCTCTCAGGCTCAGTGGTCCAGCATTCAGGTGAGATGCTATAATTGACACACAGGGTTTATATGGATATCCATATTTGTCTGCAGGATAACACCTTAGAGTGCTCACAAGCTGCCACCCCACAGTGAGCAAGCAGCTTCTCTGTCTCTCAATCTCTCTTTGCTCTTTTTTACTACAATTCCAAAATCCTTCTCTCCCCTCATGCTATGTGGTCTCACAGTGGGTGATCAGCAGGCCACTCTGATTGGCCCTGAAAGCAAGCACGGAGTAACGAGCAGCAAAGGGCGTGCGAACGAGGAGACAACAGGTGGAGAATGGAAGCTGGTGCACCTCAGCTGGGGAAGCACCTCTGTTCCTGCCAGCTGTCAGGTCTGCCTAGTACTCATTAAAAAACCTCAGCCTGCAAATCATTTTCTGTCTAGCCTCAAATTAAACCAATATAAGATGATCTAGAATGATCTAGCCACGGCTATGGAATCAGCCCTTCTTCCTGAGGAATGTTTATGTTTTGGAACAGGCATGGTCTACAGGTTAGAAAAGCAGGCTTTGAGTTGAATGGTCACTGATTCAATCCTCTGAACCAGCAAAAAAAGTCTATAGCTGAAGTGCCCAAAGCAATGCTAACCTAACCTAACCCCCAACTACTCCCCGGGTGCTGCAGCAGGTGAGTTGGATGGATGGTTAAATGCAGAGAGAACTGTTCTGTGGGAATCAATAAAAAAGTACCTCTTTTTTTTTATTTTCTTCTAGCAAATCACAACCCCAAAAAATGAGGTGGGAAGGCAAGCAGGTTTCCTGCAATATGATAAATTGCATTTAATATACGTTTTGAATCCTCAGAAGTTAATTATATATATACATATATATATATATATATATATATATTTTTTTTTTTTTTT
>BRDA01041180.1:0-15167 GCA_036984385.1 Crenuchus spilurus
GCATGCTCATATTCTGTGCAGTCTGGATCACCTTCATCCCAGCTTATGTCAGCTCTCCTGGAAAGTTCACTGTAGCTGTGGAGATATTTGCTATTATAGCCTCGAGCTTTGGTTTACTCTTCTGTATATTTATTCCAAAATGTTATATTATTATACTCAAACCTGAACAGAATACTAGAAAGCATCTCATGGGCAAAGCACATACAAAATTATAATGACCTTTCCTTTTTATATTGTATATAAATTACCTTCCTACAGTAAAGGAATATAAATTTTGCAGCAAAACAAACTACAATAAAAATTCTGCATATATATATACTGCATTCTCACTTTCATTCATCCATATACTAATATGACAGTAGTACACATTTACATATCACCCTAGGGGCCATGAAAGATCATATCACAGATTCTTGATTCGCCATAAGCCAAAATGAAGCCAGCTGCAAAAGGATTCACAATTTAGGATTATAAAACCACTCACTTATTCTTGCAAGTCCAAGACAATTTCTTAAAAATATTTTACATTTCCATATCAACAAAATGTTACAGTCTACACTCATTTACGTTCAACCTGGACTGTCCTGTAAAAGAGCTGCAAGGCTGACAATCACAACATATTTCCATCTCAAAAGCACAGTAACAAATGGAGTTTCATTCAAGAGGTAAATTAAAGTAATTATGCCTAAATTCAAGATAATGTAAGGTATGGGCCTATTATATACAATTACAGGTGCAACTATAATAAAAAAGAAGGAATGCTGGATTTAACCTACATGCTGATTGGATGTTTTTTTTCAACAAATCATTGCTCCATTTTTGTGTCAATCATCACACATGCTCTCATCATTGGACAGACATGATAAACCTGCCAATTAGAATCATGCCAGGTCCTGTGATCCACGGTTATGAGATGTATATAATGCACAGGTCAGCTCGATATTAACAGAGAATTCAGAAAGGCTAATATTTCCTGTATAGTCATGTTGTTGCTGGCAGACATACTGATGATCCTCATTTTTACTGCTAATGCTAATGATCAGCAATGCACAGCATATGGAACAGATGATCTTCTCTATTTTTCCAAAGATGGTGATATTTCCATAGGTGGCATTTTTTCATTCCAGCAGTATCCAGTTGGTGTGAATCCATCACTGCAGATCAACCCAGGAAATTTGAGGTGTTATGGGTAAGACGGAGGTCAGGCCTTTAATGTGATAGTAAGGAAATTAAAAGCAGCATCTTGATCCCATAAAAATATATAATTATAATGTATGACATTAAATGGATATATATATATATATATATATATATATATATATATATATATATATATATATATATATATATTTGTAATGTGATGACTTCCACCAAAAATGAGCCTTGGATTTTGAACAGCTTTTAAAAATAAAGCAGACAGATGGTTGATATATATGTGTTTTTAGGGTTGATCCAGGAGAGTTACAGTATGCCATGACAATGATGTTCGCTATTGAGGAGATTAATAACAGCACAAGAATCCTTCCTGGTTTTACACTAGGCTACAGAATATATGGCTCTTGCCCTAGCATCCCTCTCTCGGTAAAGGCATCACTAGTTCTCATGAACAGGCCAGAAGAGGGAACAGACAACTGTGTCAAACTCTCCACTGTACATGCTGTCATCGGAGAGACCACTTCCACAGCCACAATAGGAATTGCAAGAACCATGGGTCCATTTCACATACCAGTGGTGAGTCAACCAATGATTTAATTTGTTGAAGAATACAAATCATAACTGTTGATAAAACATAATATAATGAAGTGCCCAATTACTAAATTATGCTTACATAAGGAGATAATTGCAATATGTCTGCAGCCATGTAGATAAACATTTATCCCACTGAATAACATTTGTCTAGAGATACAATTATTTCCAAGTTTAATTATCCATGTTGAGTAATGAGGCACAAGCAGTCAATAGACAATGTACAGTATTGGTCATAGTGTACATTAAAATAATAGAATAATCTATGAGCCACTGAGGTTTGAAACATCGATTTTAAAGAGACTGCCTGTTTTTGTATTTCTATATGACCATATGACCCAATACACAAATCTAATTGAAGCCAGTCAAATCAATATGAGACTCAATCTTCTAATGGAATAATGCCAGTATCTGCTTATTCTTTCATTTTACAGCTCAGCCATTCAGCTACCTGTGCATGTCTCAGCAACAGAAAAGAGTATCCCTCTTTCTTCAGAACAATTCCCAGTGATTTCTACCAGAGCAGAGCTCTGGCAAAACTAGTTAAGCACTTTGACTGGACCTGGGTGGGAGCAGTCAGAAGCAGGAGTGACTATGGTAATGATGGAATGGCCAGTTTTCTAGATGCTGCTGAGAAAGAGGGGGTCTGTGTTGAGTACTCAGTTGCTGTTTACAGGACTGACTCTAGAGAGAAATTTCTAGATGTGGTAAATACCATCAAGACATCTACATCCAGGGTCATTGTTGCTTTTGCAGATGGTAATGACCTGGATATCCTCATTAAAGAGCTTTATTACCAAAAAGTGACAGGCTTTCAGTGGGTTGGAAGTGAGGGCTGGATCACATATGGGTACTTAGCCAATGCCATGAACTATGCTGTGGTTGGTGGTGCGATAGGCTTTGCTGTGCCCAATGCACACATTCCTGGCTTGAAACCATTCATTGCAAGCAGTCGACCCTCTCTAACACCAGGTAATACAGGATTGGTTGAACTGTGGGAGAGCGTGTTTGACTGCTATCTGATACCTCAGTTACATAATACTTCCAAGTCCTGTACCGGAGAGGAGTCTCTGGGGAATGCAGAAACAAGTTTCACAGATGTGACAGATGCCAGCCTTCTCAACAACATCTATAAGGCTGTATATGCTGTGGCTCATGCTGTGGATAGGCTGCTGACCTGTGTGGAAGGGAACGGGCCTTTCGTCAATGGCAAATGTGCGAATAATGGAAGAATAGAACCATGGCAGGTGGCATGAGCATGAGTCTATTTCCATTGCCTCTATATTCATTGTTATTTATGACAATTTCACTGAAATATAATGCATAATATCATGTGCATTATACTTTCCAGGTTCTCCATTACCTCACACAAGTTAACTTTACTACAAAAAATGGAGAAAGAGTACTGTTTAATGAATTGGGTGATCCAGTTGCACGCTACTCCTTGGTCAACTGGCAGATGAACAGTAAAGGAATAATAACATTTGAGACCATTGGCCTTTATGATGCATCTCAGGAAGATGGCCAAGAATTTGTAATGAATGATGATGTCACTGCAGTCTGGGCAGGGCAGCAGCGTATGGTAAGAACAGCAGAACAAAATAAATATAACGTCATCATGTATTATTTTTCCTCATAAAACTCAAGGTTTCATGTGCACTTCAGGTCCCCAGCTCAGTATGCAGTGAGAGTTGTCTCCCAGGAACCAGGAGAGCTTTCATGAAGGGGAAGCCTATCTGCTGCTTTGACTGCATCCCCTGTGCGGATGGAGAGTTCAGCAACATTACAAGTGAGAAGACCAGGCTTCTCTTTTTTGCATTGACACTGATGGTATTTTTAAGTGGTCGACTAACAGCTCAAAGGATTTCACTCCATTCTGAAATGGCTTCATTACCCTTTTGTAATATGTCTAATGTTTCAGATGCTGTGACATGTCTCCCATGCCCTCTCGAGTACAAGTCAAATGGGAACAAGACTCGATGTGATCTGAAAAATACTGAATTCTTGGACTTCAATGAACTTATGGGAATACTACTGATGACTTTTTCTTTGTTTGGTGGATGTCTCACAATCACAATTGGGTTGATTTTCTTCCACTACAGACAGACTCCCATTGTTAGGGCCAACAACTCAGAGCTGAGCTTTCTGTTGCTCTTCTCATTGACTCTCTGTTTCTTCTGTTCACTTACTTTCATTGGTCGTCCCTCCGAGTGGTCCTGTATGCTACGACACACAGCATTTGGGATCACCTTCGTCCTCTGCATTTCCTGTGTTCTGGGGAAAACAATAGTGGTGTTAATGGCCTTCAGGGCTACACTTCCAGGCACTAATGTCATGAAGTGGTTTGGGCCTCCACAGCAGAGACTCAGTGTTCTTGCTTTCACTCTCATACAGGTTCTTATTTGTGTACTTTGGTTAACGATATCTCCTCCTTTCCCTCATAAAAATATGAATCATTACAAAGACACAATCATTCTAGAATGTCATGTGGGATCAGTTGTAGGTTTCTGGGCTGTGCTGGGTTATATAGGATTTCTGGCTCTGCTGTGTTTTGTTTTAGCTTTCCTGGCTCGGAAGCTACCTGATAACTTTAATGAAGCCAAGTTCATCACATTCAGCATGCTCATATTCTGTGCAGTTTGGATCACCTTCATCCCAGCTTATGTCAGCTCTCCTGGAAAGTTTATTGTAGCTGTGGAGATATTTGCAATTTTGGCCTCAAGTTCTGGATTACTTTTTTGTATTTTTATTCCAAAGTGCTACATCATTTTACTGAGACCAGACAAAAACACGAAAAGACATATGATGGGTAAAAATCCTCAAAAATGACAGGGAAACAACAATATATGTACAAATACAGGGTTGGACAATGAAACTGAAACAGCTGTCATGTTAGTGTGGGAGGTTTCATGGCTAAATTGGACCCGTCTGGTGGCCAATCTTCATTAATGTCACATTGCACCAGTAAGAGCAGAGTGTGAAGGTTCAGTTAGCAGGTAAGAGCACAGTTATATAGTATATTACAATGCACACAACATTATGGTGACATACCAGAGTTCAAAAGAGGACAAATTGTTGGGACACGTCTTGCTGGCGCATCTGTGACCAAGACAGCAAGTCTTTGTGTCTAAATATTATTGAGCCACTTTGGGGTGTTTTGGAGGAGCGAGTCAGGAAACGTTTTCCTCCACCAGCATCACGTAGTGACCTGACCACTATCCTGCAAGAAGAATCAGCAACAACTGTGCAGGACTTGTATATGTCATTCCCAAGACGAATTGATGCTGTACTGGCCACAAAAGGAGGCCCTACACCTACTAATCAATTATTGTGGTCTAAAACCAGGTGTTTCAGTTTTTGTATAAACCCTGTATATATACCCATGAAAAGTTGCTTTTCAATAGAATATGTAATGCCATGCTTTAATTGTTTGGCATTAGACAAAGCTACCTCTGTAGACCATTGAATAAAACACATTTAAGTACTGTACTATGTCTTTTTGGTGTAATGACAAGTAAATAAATAGGTATGAAGGATGGATTTTCAAGTATTTATAAGTGAAGCCTAAAAGGAATCAATGGTAAGTATTATTGCTAACCAATATGCACATAATGAGCCAGGACAATGATGCAACAAATTTTATTTAATTTAGTGTTTCTTACACCTACTGATTGGATGTCAGAATTAGTAAGCACTCCCATTCCCATTTCTGTCCTACATACAGTAGTAATGTAAATTAAATAAAAACAATTTAAAAGTGATTACAAAAATACTCCCGTTAAAGTGACTGAGTTAAGTCAACAGAGGCCCAGGCAATTGGTGCTAGTAGTGAAGTGAAGTGGAGAGCAGTGAATGTGTGTCAAATGATTGTTGTGTCCAGTTGCATCCAGTGAGGGGGTAGGGGACTGAACGCAACCCTGATAAGGATTAAGTGGGTGGAATAATGGATGGATGGATGGATGGATGGATGGATGTTGTGTCCACTTGTGATTGTAGTATCCTGGAAGGTCCAGTTAATGGTTGTTCAGAATGATTATTAAAAAGTATACATCAGTGAAAATGACTTGAACTGATGTGAATGGGGTGAATATTTATACAATTACAAATTTTACATTATACAATTTAAATCTGTTTTCATTTTGATGGTAAAAATAGTTTTTCTTTTTTTGGAAATTCAAAAAAAAAACAAAAAAAAAAACAATATTATATGGCCATGATTTAATTTATTAAAGCTATAATAGGAGAAACTATCCAAATGGTTGATTTCATTTTGTAGGCACTGTAACAAAATCACATAAGTCTAGCAATAATTTCTAGTACACCATAACATGGTATGTAAAAGTCAATCACTCATTATGAATTATCAAAATGTAGGATTAAGCCTTATGCAAAACAAAATCATTTTGAGGTATTAACAAAAAACGTACCAAATATGGCCTGCACAGAGTATTCTGTTTGAGAAACTCATTTGTATAATTTAAAAAAACAAGCTCCAATTTAGTTTAAACGGCATAATCCTAATTCTTTACAATTAATTTTAGCAATAGATAATAACATTCTCTATCCAGAACAAACCTACAAAAGATTGAAATATTCTGATTAGTGCTACTGATAGTTGAGTCACACCTCCTTTGACTGTGGAGTGGTGTAACATTACCACAGAGGATGGACCTTTCCATTTATATAAATACCTCAAATCTTTCCTCTTCAACAAACTGAAACCTCAGATCTTGAAGACACACACTGAAATTTTATCATTATTCAATAATTGGATAGTTGAATGGAGTCTATATTTACTCTTGTACATGTGATAATGGCCATCATTAATTTCTCCAGAACAAATGGGACTTTCTGTAGCTTGCAAGGAGAGCCTGTATACCCACAACTATCGAAGGATGGTGATATCACAATTGGAGGGATTTTCCCCTTCCATAGCAGTTGGGAAAACACAGATGTGTCCTATATGGTTATGCCACTGCCACTGAAATGCATGAGGTAAGCAGCAAGACAATCAAATTAACAATATAGCTTTTATACATGATCCTTAAAATATTTATATGGGTGTGTAAATCTATTTGTTTTTAATCCAGTCTTGATTTCAGAGCATTCCAGTTTTCACAGTCCTTAATTTTTGCAATAGAAGAGATCAACAACAGTTCCTCCTTACTGCCTGATGTTTCACTGGGCTACAAGATCTACGACACCTGCAGTTCCACAGCAGTGGGGGTTAGAATGGCCATGGCACTTATTAATGGAAATGAGAACACAGACATGTATGAGTTTTGCACAAAGCCACCCCAGGTGCAAGCCATTATTGGCGAGACATATTCATCAGTATCCATGGCTGTCGCAAAGAGTGTTGGACCTTTTAGCATTCCCATTGTAAGCACTTCTAGAATTTTTAAAAACAATTTTTATAATATTATAATTTTAAAGTAATTCTGAATTGACCTTTAATAACTAATTCAAATCTAATTTTAATTCTGTTTTTAGATCAGTCACTATTCCACCTGTGAGTGTCTCAGTGACAAAACGAAATATCCCTCATTTCTGCGTACTATTCCCAGTGATTACCACCAAACCAGAGCACTGGCAGAGATGATCAAGCACTTTGGCTGGACCTGGGTGGGAGCAATAAGGAGAGATGATGAGTATGGTAACAGTGGGATGGCTGCGTTTACTGCAGCTGCTGAGCAACTTGGCATATGCTTAGAATATTCCATTCCATACTTTATAACCTATTCATATGATAAAGTATTGAGAATTGTTGAGCAAATCAAAAGCTCCACTTCTCAAGTGATCGTGGGATTTCTTAGCCATTGGGACTTGGAGATATTGCTGGATACATTTTATGAGCACAACATTACTGGCTACCAGTGGGTGGGAACTGAAGGCTGGATCTCAGATTCAGCTGTAGCTGTACTGGATAAGCACAACATACTACAAGGAGCCATAGGATTAGCTATCCCCAAAACAAGGGTGACCGGTTTGAAGGACTTTATTCTAGATATAAATCCACTCCAGAATGCAGGAAGTGCCATTTTTACTAAATTCTGGGAGGCCTTGTTTAAGTGCAAATATACAATGCTGAATGATTCTGAGAACTCTCCAGTGTGCACGGGAAAAGAGAAACTATCTGAAATAGAAAACACCTTCACAGACATGTCCCTGATGCCTATTTTCAATAACGTGTATAAAGGAGTATATGCTGTTGCCCATACCCTACATGACCTTCTGGGCTGCATGCAAACATGTCCTACAAAGAAGCAGCCTGATCCTCTAATTGTGAGTTAAAACTTTATTTAGGCATTGAACTTAAGCCCAAAAATATGTGATCTATTACTGTTGAGTGCTTTTACACATTGTTTATTAAACGTTGATCTATTTCCTCAGTTTTTAGAACATCTCAAAAGGGTACGATTCAAAACAAAAGAGGGTGAAGAAGTGTATTTTGATAAAAATGGTGACCCAGTTGCAAAATATGAAATAATAAATTGGCAAATCACCAAAGAACACCAACATGAGTTTGTCACTGTTGGACTTTATGACTCCTCTTTTCCTACTCATGATCGCCTAGCAGTAAAAATGGCCTCTATTGTGTGGGCACGAAATACAAATCAGGTAAGTGCTGAATAAAGGTACACTTTGGGTTCAATTAAAGCATATTTGATACAAATCAACTTTGTATAATATGTGAAAGCTAAATTTTTAGGCTATTATATATTTATTTTAATCGTAGGTGCCAGTATCTGTGTGCAGTGAGAGTTGTCCTCCAGGCACCAGGAAGGCTGTACAGAAAGGAAAACCTATTTGCTGCTTTGACTGTATTACATGTGGTGAGGGGGAAATCAGTAATATGACAGGTACAAATCTATTAGAATATCTGTGTATAATAGTAACACTTTACAGTAAGGTATATTAATGAATAGTATTAAACATTACTAAAATATAAACAATCTCTGAATAAAGCCATAACTAATTATAATAATTCTATTTTTAAAGTTTAAAAATAATTAATCCTTTCAAGTAAAATTTCTCTCACTGTTCTACTCATACCATATTATTTTTAATAATAAATGTCATTAATGAATATAAATTCTTTTTTTTTTCAATATACCATTATTAATCATTATTCAATTGTTGTTCAACCCTTGGCCTTATGGGTTGTAGCAGTAGAGAGCTCCATCAATGCTTTGTCATAAAAAATAAACCAGTTTCTAGTATGAAGTTCAAGCAGAGGGAACAGGTGCTTTACTATTACCTTTTATGGAGCTGTTAAACCACCAAATAAGATCTTGT
Source organism: Crenuchus spilurus (assembly GCA_036984385.1). Classification (NCBI taxonomy): domain Eukaryota; kingdom Metazoa; phylum Chordata; class Actinopteri; order Characiformes; family Crenuchidae; genus Crenuchus; species Crenuchus spilurus. Next base: position 9,046 of record BRDA01041180.1, read on the forward strand.
GTTGGTTCTCATTGAGCTGTGCATACAAATACAAATCATCATTGAAAAGCAATAAAGCTGGTTATAAAGGTGTACTTTTCTCTAGAATGAATATAATTAGTTAATGATTCATTTATACATTACTAACCATTTAGCAATGTTTAGCACTGTCTTAATTAGCATGAATAAGTGTAATCTTATTGTAAAGTGTTACTATCTACACTGTTAGAACTCCAGATCTTCTTGAGACAGAAGATAATGGTAACGTCATATATATTTGATCTTTTTTTTTTCTCTGTCAGATTCCATAAAATGTGAACAATGTTATCAAGACTACTGGTCAAATCCACGCAGGGATGAATGTATAAAGAAGGAAATTGAATACCTGTCCTATGAAGAAACTATGGGGATTCTGCTAACAGTAGTTTCAATTACTGGTGCATTTATGACGGTAATAATAGCAGTCATATTCTTTAGATATAAAAACACCCCAATGGTCAAAGCCAACAACTCAGAGCTCAGCTTCCTGCTGCTATTCTCACTGGTTTTGTGTTTCCTCTGCTCACTTACTTTTATTGGTCGTCCATCTGAGTGGTCCTGTATGCTACGTCACACAGCGTTTGGGATCACCTTCGTCCTCTGCATCTCCTGTGTTCTGGGGAAAACAATAGTGGTGTTAATGGCCTTCAGGGCTACACTTCCAGGCAGTAATGTCATGAAATGGTTTGGGCCTCCACAGCAGAGACTCAGCGTTCTTGCTTTCACTCTCATACAGGTCCTTATTTGTATTCTATGGTTAGCAACATCTCCTCCTTTCCCTTTTAAAAATCTTAAGCATTTTAAGGAAAAGATCATTTTAGAGTGTCACTTAGGCTCAGCTGTAGGTTTCTGGGCTGTGCTGGGGTATATTGGACTCTTGGCTCTGCTGTGTTTTGTTTTAGCTTTTCTGGCTCGGAAGCTGCCTGATAACTTCAATGAAGCCAAGTTCATCACATTCAGCATGCTCATATTCTGTGCAGTCTGGATCACCTTCATCCCAGCTTATGTCAGCTCTCCTGGAAAGTTCACTGTAGCTGTGGAGATATTTGCTATTTTGGCATCAAGTTTTGGTTTACTCTTCTGTATCTTTCTTCCAAAGTGTTACATAATAATAATGAAGCCAGAGAAAAACACTAAAAAACAAATTATGGGCAAAGTGCCTGTTAACTAAGCTACACAATCACTATCTATATAGTAATATATATCACACATAAACACTGCAGGCTAAAATTTGCATTGAACGTTTGTGAAATAATAAAGTTTTTTTCTTTTGTTTTTATTTCCCAGAAAATTGTTGTAATGTGTAGATCAGATCATTATCAGACATCACTATTGTTCTTTTGGGTGATTATAATCACATCCTCACAGCAACGTTCCAACATCTTGTGTAAAATCTGAAACAGAAGAAGCTGTCACAGCAGCAAAGGGAGATATACCTTGATTTCAAAAGAAATGCTGGATGAGCAGGTGTCTGCAAATGTTAGTACTGTAGCAAACTCTGGCACTTACAACCAGTCAGTGATACACACGACAAGCTATGTTCACATTTTACACAATTCAGATTTGTTTGTTCAGATTGAATTTAATGATCTTGATAGTTCACATTCATAAATGTAAGTGACTTGTATCTATATGTAATGTATTAATGTTCTGATTGATCGGCCACCGATCATTATCGGCCAACTTCCGTGAAAAAGTATGTGATCGGCGTATGCCTATCATTGCAGATCACAAAAATCGATCACCTGTAGTTCACACCTGCAGCCTGCAGAGGCGTTGTGTGCAGTGTCCCCTGCCCCCTTGCCTTCAGACTGTGCAGGCATGTGGCGGCAAATCCTAAACTAAACTAACATATCTGCCGTGCGGAACTTTTACACCATCTATGACCATGTTTTACACCGTCTATGACCATGATGTTTAGTTTGCATCCTGCAATGAAAAAATACCTCACGGGGGAACCACTTTAAAATGCTTCAACATAATGAATTTAATACAACATTTAAAGAACAAACACTGGGCAGAGTGTGGTGAGTTTTTGAGGCTCAAGTGCGGAGAATGAGCGCTTATTAAGCGCTGCATTCAACACTGTGGAGGAACGCAGGAACAGACTCATTACTGAAAAAGCTGAGATGGTTCTCTTTATTAAAAAAGAATGAATGTTCCCTTTTTTACTTGACATTATTTGATTTAGGCAATGTTGTGAGATTTATTTGACTTTCTGCACTATTTAGCCCGTTGAGGGCTTTAATGTTTTCAGTCTGTTAAAAATTGTTACTGATAGCAGGTAAATGCAAGTATTGTTCAGTTGTTCTTTTGACTTTAATAGTTGCTGCATTGTGTCTGCAAGTTTTTTGTATTTTTTCCTATTGAAAAAGAAAGTAAAAACATGTTCTTGTCTAAATTAAGGTGATTTTATGGTTCATTTTTCATCATGTAGTCAATAGCACTCATAAATAAATGTAAAAAAATTACCGCCAATCCATATGATCAGTATCGGTGATCAATATCAGTGATTGGCACTCATGGTGATCAGTATCTGTGATCTGCAGAATAAAACCTGATTGGAGCATCCCTAATGTAATGTAAATCAATCTGTCTCTGACACATCATGCACGCGCGCGTTGATACGTTTACACATGTTGCCATAATCACCAAAAACAAAAAGGATCACATTTGTGCAGAATTGCCAGGTTTTGCAAAATACATTCACCGGTAAAACTTCAGAATTGGCAGTTTGCAGGGTTTTTGCACAAAATAAATGAAGAAATTGAATGAAAAAGTAACATTTGAAGAAGACTTATGTTTTAAAGCTCGTTGAAATGTATGTGTCACTTTAGATTTTAGACTAGTTTTCGTTTGTGTAGTGTGACGTTTGTTACAAAATCAGTAGGAGATTTGGGGATCTGGCAACCCTCATTTGTGAGACCACTGATTTTAGTAAACCTGGTAAAACATTTTACAGATGATTTCATACATACACACAGCCCTGAAAAAATTAGATCTGAGCCACATAAAAGTAAAAGATTGCATTTGAGTGTCACACTTGGAGGGGATGAGGAGATGGGAGGCAGGAGTGTAGTCCAAGATAGGAATGTTTATTCACAAGACACGCAGGTACAAGACATTGAAACATACAATGACTGACAATGACAAGAACGCGAGGGGAGAATATATACAGGGTGTGTATGACATGACATCACAAGGTTGAGTGGACAATGACATATACACTGGGAAGTGGACAAGGGTCAGGCGAGGACGTGACATTGAGTCAGTTCAGCCTGGTAATGTGAACGTAGCCTAAAGCAAGCAAAACATTATTGTGAGTGGATGCAACTGTAGTGGGTCATTTCATCTTTATATAAATACACAGTTAAATTAAGCAACATTCTTCCAAGACCATGTTCCAACACTACAGTAAAATCAATATGCTACAAAAAAATGTAAATGCCCTATGGCACAGTATGAAGGACAGTACATCTGATACAACTCTTCCTATGAGGTTAGTTTTATGGGCATGCTAAAAATAAACCAGGATAAATGCAGGGCACAAAGTAGCCCTTTATATGAATCACTCAGTCAGTTTTTTCAGGAATCCACTAGTCTCTAGAGGGAGCTATTCCCCTTTGCCCTAACTATTTGGATAGTGTGGTCATTTATGATTTCAAAGGGACTGAATAATTCCTGTGTATTTATTTCCAGCAGAGGGTAGTATACAGCTGTTGGGTATCATCTCTATGAACATCTCTCTTTCATGTGATTTGCTGTCATTCATAACATCTTAAGCTCTCCTCACTGCATCAAGTCAGTTTCCTAAAAGAACTTTCAAATCTCAGAAGGCATGCTATGACAATAAGTACCAAAAAAACACAAAATACATGTTGCAACGTCATGTAATTTTTCTGAATTTTCCAAATAAGAATTTGCATTAAACCCCAAAGGGTTATCAAAATGCTAATAGCAGAGAAAAAACATCTGTCAGAACTTCAATCTTAAAGTAGACTCAAATATTTGGCATTCAAAAACCTACCCCATTTATCCACAGGCCATATTTCAACATCTCTGGATCCTGAAGAAGTTGATGTCTAAAATGTTCTAAAAGGTTCCTATCAAAGGAACAAAAATGACACAATTTCTGAAAACCATTAAAAGAGCATAAACAAGGCAACCAGCAATAATAACCAGTAAGTCATCAGAACCCATAGGTGAAATCGGATGCCCAGGACCTGTGATTTTCCCAGTAGTGCTCATCATTTTAGAAAGTCACACCTTCGTCGATCGTGGCGTAACAGAATAATGTTTCCATAGAGGATTTGCCTTCCTAACTGTATAAATATCACAAGTCCTTCCTATTCAAACTAATGAAACAACAGACCTCAGCCAAACAAACATTCTCTTAACCTTTATCTCTACCAAGCAGCTGAATTAAGTGGATGGAGCAAATTTTCACTCTTCTACATGTGGTTATGGCCATCATCAATTTTTCCAGAACAAATGGGACTTTCTGTAGCCTGCGAGGAGAGCCTGTGTACCCACAGCTATTAAAGGATGGCGATATCATAGTTGGAGGGATTTTTCCTTTTCATAGCAAATGGGAGATCACAGACTTGTCTTACTTGGTCCAACCACCTTCAGTGAAGTGCAGCAGGTAAGCAGCATAAGAAAGTGAGCATGTCTCAAACTGAAAATGTATTATATCAAAAAGCAACATATAATCCAGGAGAATATAAAAGCTTCCAACAACAGCATCTTGGTATAACTGTCTCACTATTTTCAATCCAGTCTTGATTTCAGAGCCTTCCAGTTTTCACAGTCCTTGATATTTGCAATAGAAGAGATCAATAACAGTTCCTCTTTACTGCCTGGAGTGTCACTGGGCTACAAGATCTTCGACACCTGCAGTTCTACAGCAGTGGGGGTTAGAATGGCGATGGCATTTGTTAATGGAAATGAAAACTCAGACTTGGATAAACCATGCACAAAGCCAGCCCAGGTGCAAGCCATTATCGGCGAGACATACTCATCAGTGTCCATGGCTATTGCAAATAGTATTGGCCCTTTCAGTGTTCCTGTAGTAAGAATCCTTTTAATTAATATTATCAATAAATACTACGATTACTGAAATGATTAATTCTTTTTAAAGTGGATGTGGAGAGCACTGGCATTGACTAATGTTGTACTCATGTCAATCTGTTTTTAGATCAGTCACTATGCCACCTGCGAGTGTCTCAGTGACAAAAAGAAATATCCCTCATTTCTGCGCACTATTCCCAGTGATTACCACCAAACCAGAGCACTGGCAGAGATGGTCAAGCACTTTGGCTGGACCTGGGTGGGAGCAATAAGAAGAGATGATGACTATGGTAACAGTGGGATGGCTGCATTTACTGAAGCTGCAGGACAGCTGGGCATATGCTTAGAATATTCCCTTCCATTCTTTAGAACCTACTCTCAAGAAAAAGTGCTGAGAATGATTAAACAGATCAAAAGTTCCACTTCACGAGTGATCGTGGGATTTCTTGATACCTGGGACTTGGAAATTTTGGTGAATGTGTTTTTTGAACACAACATCACTGGATACCAGTGGGTGGGAACCGAGGCCTGGATTTTTGATCCTGAGCTGGCCACATTGGATAAGAACAATGTATTGCAAGGAGCCATAGGACTGTCCATTCCCAAAACAACAGTGACAGGTCTGAAGGACTTTATTCTAGATATCAATCCACTGCAATCAGCAGGGAGCATTGCTTTTACTGAATTTTGGGAGGCCTTGTTTCAGTGTAAATATGCAATACAGAATAATTCAGAAGAGACACCAGTGTGCACGGGAAAAGAAAAACTATCGGATGTGGAAAACACCTTCACAGATATGTCCCTGATGCCGATTTTCAGTAATGTGTATAAAGGAGTATATGCTGTTGCCAGTACCCTACATGAACTTCTGGGCTGCACGCAAACATGTCCTACAAAGAAACAGCCCGATCCCTTTACTGTAAGTTAGTTATTGTTATCAAGCACTTAGGCCATACAGCTTTTGACCCAACTCCTTCAAAAATAAAATAACATTCATTAACACAGAGATTTTGCTCTACTTTGTAAGTTTCTAG
>BRDA01041184.1:0-32864 GCA_036984385.1 Crenuchus spilurus
TATCTGGTCACCTTGCATTCTCTGAGGATCAATCAGACGTCTCAGGTCCCAGACACATCATCAAAGAACTAACCCTAAAGCAAACACATGGTACTTGTACATAATGTAAATATTGGGTTGAATGTATTTGCATCTACATGTATAACATTAATTAGCCAAGTGGTTTAGTCCAAGGGGCATGGCTTAAGGGTATATTAAGCCAGGCCTAAACACATTTGAGAGACCAGTGGGGGAGCGTAAGAGATTCTTGTAGATTACTCTGTGGATGGTAGAAAAGATGGTCATCTTATTTCCACTAGAAGTAGGTTTGTAGATATTAGGAATATGTTTATTTTCTACTTTGTACAGTTTTTGTTTATTGAATGTTGGGTTGTGTTGATAAAATCACTTGGTGGAAAATATACCTTCCGATTCAGTTTGCTCTCTCAAGGACATCATCTAGTAGCATCTCTTGGGAACCTCTGACTACATGGTCCCACACTACTACATGCATGTTATGTAATCTTCAGTTTTTAGTTAGCACTCATTTGTGATATTAACACCTACCCTTTCTCTCCAAGCTGGTTAAATATCTCACACAGAACTTTATAAACAATGCTTCAGTTAATGTGTGGAATAAATACAACACAGCACTGAATACATTCCTTATGTTCTGAAAGAATACAGACATTGTGTAGCATTGTTAATCATTTACTGTTAGCTCTGTCAACTATAACTACCTTAATAACGATTAATAAATATTAATTAGACTATATATCCTCCTAATTAACCCTGTTGCAATAGAACATACCTTTGGTCACATCATAGCCGAATTTGACATCTAACATTTTCCCCAAACTTTATCATAACAATTTGTTTCATACTGGACAGCCTGTTAGCTTAATAATTACAATTTTTGGTTTGTATTGACCATGCTACCTATTACAATACTATATGTCATATTACCATACTAAAGCAATGCTATATGCCATACTAACATATACTAAAGCAATGCTATATGCCATACTAACATATACTAAAACAATGCTATATGCCATGCTAACATATACTAAAGCAATTCTATATGCCATACTAACATATACTAAAGCAATTATATATGCCATGCTAACATATACTAAAGCAATTCTATATGCCATATTAACATATACTAAAGCAATTCTATATGTAATACTAACATATACTAAAGCAATTCTATATGCCATACTAACATATACTAAAGCAATTCTATATGCCATACTAACATATACTAAAACAATTCTATATGCCATACTAACATATGCTAAAGAAATGCTATATGCCATACTAACATATACAAAGTACTAAAGCAATGCTATATGCCATACTAACATATACTAAAGCAATTCTATATGCCACGCTAACATATACTAAAGCAATGCTATATGCCATGCTAACATATGCTAAAGCAATGCTATATGCCATGCTAACATATGCTAAAGCAATGCTATATGCCATGCTAACATATACTAAAGCAATGCAATGTGCCACAATAACATATACTAAAGCAATGCTATATGTCATGCTAACATATACTAAAGCAATTCTATATGCCATACTAACATATACTAAAGCAATTCTATATGTAATACTAAAATATACTAAAGCAATTCTATATGTAATACTAAAATATACTAAAGCAATTCTATATGCCATACTAACATATACTAAAGCAATTCTATATGCCATACTAACATATGCTAAAGAAATGCTATATGCCATACTAACATATACAAAGTACTAAAGCAATGCTATATGCCATACTAACATATACTAAAGCAATTCTATATGCCACGCTAACATATACTAAAGCAATGCTATATGCCATGCTAACATATGCTAAAGCAATGCTATATGCCATGCTAACATATACTAAAGCAATGCAATGTGCCACAATAACATATACTAAAGCAATGCTATATGTCATGCTAACATATACTAAAGCAATTCTATATGCCATACTAACATATACTAAAGCAATTCTATATGTAATACTAAAATATACTAAAGCAGTTCTATATGCCATACTAACATATACTAAAGCAATTCTATATGTAATACTAAAATATACTAAAGCAATTCTATATGCCATACTAACATATACTAAAGCAATTCTATATGCCATACTAACATATACTAAAGCAATGCTATATGCCATACTAACATATGCTAAAGCAATTCTATATGTAATACTAAAATATACTAAAGCAGTTCTATATGCCATACTAACATATACTAAAGCAATTCTATATGTAATACTAAAATATACTAAAGCAATTCTATATGCCATACTAACATATACTAAAGCAATGCTATATGCCATACTAACATATACTAAAGCAATTATATATGCCATGCTAACATATACTAAAGCAATGCAATGTGCCATACTAACATATACTAAAGCAATGCTATATGTCATGCTAACATATACTAAAGCAATTCTATATGCCATACTATCATATACTAAAGCAATGCAATGTGCATTACTAACATATACTAACATATGCTAAACCAATAGGGTTGCCACACGTCCCGTAAAATACAGAATCATACCGTATTTGTAAACTAAAAGTTGCGTTTCGTATTGAACCGATACGGGATGTGCTTTGTTCCATATTTTTATCAAAGGGGGTGAAATAAGGTTGAACTGAGACAGAACGTTATGTGTGAATCTGCTGCTCTATCTCTCACCCTCTCTGTCGTGTTTCAGCAGAATGTTTGTGAGAGTATTGGGTCGTTGGCGAACGATGACTCTTAGAATCGACTCTTTGAAGTGAGCGATCAGAGCCGACTCATGTCTGGGAGCCAGATTTGTTTCCCCTCTGTTGAAGTCGCACAGGATTGGTCAGTTACACCATGTAAGGTGGCGGGTGTCGCTATATTAGTATTAACTATAATTGTTGCATGCACACACAGAGAGAGAATCTACAAAAAGACTCTCTCTGATGAAAACTCTCTGCATATGACGAAAAATGACAAGTTTAAATAAATAAATAAATAAATAAATAAATGCACATATAAATGACTGAATAAATAATTACACATAAATAATTGTATAGACAAAAAATAAATTAATAAATACATTTTGTCAAAAAAAAAAAGGATATATGTATATTTATAAGAGGAATCTATTTCTACATTTCCATACATAAAAATTATTTGCCTCACTTTTGAAATAGTTTGAATTTTGAATTTTGAAATAGTTATTTTGAAACGGTCAAAACAGACAACAAAAAATCACTGAAACATGGTCATCAGTATGGAAAGTGTTTGATGACATGTGATTTTTGTACTACTGCCTGTATTATAACCATAATTGACTTATTGTATTTTATTATGCCCTATTCCTTTATTAATTAATTATCATTTTGTGATATAGTGAAATATGTGACCATGTTGCAGCCAGATACATATATATAATTATATCCTTTTTGTTTTTTGTTCTGTTCTTTCTATAAAATGCAACTCTGTAAATATATAATTATTTCAGTTGTTTTTACATTTCTACATTTATTTCATTTCATTCACTGTTGAACTGACATTATTTTATTACTAGCTTAAGCTAAGCAGGAAAAATAAGAAGAAGAAGAAGAAGAAGAAGAAGAAGAAAAAAAAGAAGAAGAAAAGTCTTTCGATTTGGGAGCTGTAAGAGATCTTTTAAGTAAACCAAGTCATAAAAGCCCATCACTAGTGCGAGTCATGACCAATGAAAGCGTTGCCTGCATTGCTAAGATACACCTGAAAATGGTATGCGATTAAAAAAAAATCTACCGAAGGCAATTTTAGCCCGCTTTATGTTTCTCTGACAGTGTAAGACCTTTTATTATATAGGTGCAACATTCAAGCCACCCCAACATACACTCCAACCACAAACACCCTGCACCTCAACCCAACCCCCCCGCGCCACCCCAGCCAGTGTGCCTTATTTAAAAATCTGAAAGGTGGCAACCCTATAAACCAATGCTATATTCCATACTAACATATACTAAAGCAATGATATATGCAATACTAACATATACTAAAGCAATGCTATATGCCATGCTAACATATACTAAAGCAATGTTATATGCCATACTAACATATACTAAAGCAATGCTATATGCCATGCTAACATATACTAAAGCAATGCTATATGCCATACTAACATATGCTAAAGCAATGCTATATGCCATACTAACATATACTAAAGCAATTATATATGCCATGCTAACATATACTAAAGCAATGTTATATGCCATACTAACATATACTAAAGCAATGCTATATGCCATGCTAACATATACTAAAGCAATGCTATATGCCATATTAACATATACTAAAGCAATGCTATATGCCATACTAACATATACTAAAGCAATTATATATACCATGCTAACATATACTAAAGCAATGCTATATGCCATACTAACATATGCTAAAACAATGCTGTATGCCATGCTAACATATACTTAAGCAATGCTATATGCCATACTAACATATACTAAAGCAATGCTATATGCCATATTAACATATACTAAAGCAATGCTATATGCCATACTAACATATACTAAAGCAATTATATATACCATGCTAACATATACTAAAGCAATGCTATATGCCATACTAACATATGCTAAAACAATGCTGTATGCCATGCTAACATATACTAAAGCAATGCTATATGCTATGCTAACATATACTAAAGCAATGCTATATGCCATATTAACATATACTAAAGCAATGCTATATGCTATACTAACATATACCTGAATTTTGCCCATGCTTAGCTTTCACGTGTAGCTTGCCACCACATGGAGTGCAGACAATTGCCAACATCTGTGCTATGAAGTCTCACATTTCAACATCACAAAGTGTGTACAGATGCATAACACAAGCAGAAATTATACATTCTATTATTATTCATGTCTAAATGTTGGACAGAGTGTTGCTCTGATTTTTTATTTTTTTTACTTTTGAACACTTGGACCATCAGAATTTAGTGGCGGACCTCATCACACACCCCATCGCCTCATCACAGGGAACTGGAGATTCTTGAGATGAGCCATCTTTTGTACCTAATGGGATATTTCACAAAAGTATGATTGAGCTAAATATGAACAAAGAGCAGCAGTGGCTGCTCATTGGCCAATTTCCATTTTCAGGGACATGCACTCCTTGGGGATTGCTGAATTAGCAGTGCTTACACTTTGAATTCATCAAATTAAACTTAACTTTGCTCCTCTCTCAGATCCTCATCAGAAAGATCAAAGATTCTTTTTGAATTCGCATTCATTCCTACCCTTGAATAAAAGTTTCACAGAGTCATCATTAAAGTAATATCTGCACCTTCTATAGAATATAAAACATGTGCAATGACCTCAGTGTTGTCTTTGCTCATTAATAATGATTTTAATTTAATCACTGACTAAGCTCCAGGCCTGAAACTGAGTGTAACCCTGCAGAGATACAGCCTGTGCTGTTTTCACTATTAACTGCATGGATCTGCAGATACATTGATTTAGTCTAATCAGCCTGTTATGAAGAACCACATCCTTCTCTGTTAAAAATATCCATGATGATCTACAGTGAAGGCATTAATCCAGCTTTATGGATGCTAGATCATTCTCAGCTCTGCAGTGACAGTGATGTGGTGGTGGTGTGTTAGTATGTGTTGTGATGGTTTAAGAGAATCAGAGCTACTGCAGTGCCCACTCACTGTACAATCTATTAGACACTCCCATCTTGTTGGTCCACCTTGCAGATTGTAGAGGTAGTCATCCTCTATATTTTATTGGTGGTCACAAGACTCAAGGGATGTTCACAGCTGGATATTTTTGGATTTTTCTCAGTTTAAACACTCCATCAGCTGTGTATCAACTGTGTTGTGTATTAGCTGTGTTGTGTGCCACCATGTCAGTGTCACTATAGTGCTGAGAATGATCCACTACCCAAATAATACCTGCTCTGTGAGGGTCCTGACCACTGAAGAACATGGTGAAACGAGGCTAACAAAGTATACAGAGAAACAGATAGACTATAGTCTGTGTGCAGTGTAAAAAGATGGTTTTATTGTTATGGCTGATTAGTGTAGACTTCTGATGAAAATTGCTCCACACAGTGTCAACAAGCCAATAAATTCACGTTGAGCTGTGGGCCATGTTCCTTAATCAAGCACTGGAACAGTTAGGAAGGTTCGTCTTTAATAGATGTCACATGATATTAATGTGCAAGTCCCACTTCTGACCCAGCAGCTCAAGGGAGAATCAATCATCTCCTCGAATTCTAACTCGCCACTGACAAATGTGCCCAGGTCGGCCAGGTACCTGAGCAAATGCCCCCCAAAGTATTTCTGTCAACGAGAGGGCTCTTATTAATTATTCAGTCACGGCATATTCTAAAACCGCGGAGATAGCTTACAATATTTACAACCAGCCACTGACACCACAGACAGAGTACAAGTCAGCGTTAATGGCTTTGCCTCTGGAGGGCTTAGATTTTGCACAGGGACAAATTACACAAAAGCATATGACTAAAACTACTGACACAATTATTAAGGAGTGTTAATACTTAAGTTAACCAAACTCCTTGCATGAGTCTCTACCTAAAATCAAGACTTTGTGACTGTTTCAGCCTTGGTTTGTCTCCTTCTGCAACAGGGAAAGTCCACATGTTTTTCAAAATTTCAATTAAATCATAAACATTCTGATTATTAAATATATTTTCTATATTTACTTCATGACACATAAGTAGGTGACCAAAGGTGTCAAAATTATTGACATTCATTATGCAGGTAGAAGTATAGATACTAGGGTTTAAAAAGATTTTTATAGAAGTTGAAGTATCAACTTAAGCTTTTTACTCAAGTAAAAGTTCAAAAGTACTGGTTTCACTTAAAGTATAAAAGTAAAATTAATGTAAGGAAAACAAATGCCAAAACTTAGTCTGTGCCACCGGGGCATATAGTGCACTACCCCACCCCCCACCCCCAAAATAAATTTTTTCTAAAAGCCATAATGACTCTAATGTTATATTAAAATGGTAATGTTGACATTTTTGGGATGTACTGGCTTCCTGTTTCAGCTGCATATTTGCCCCTTGAAAATGAAAACATTTTAGTCATTTTAAATATATTAGTGGACCATATATGTGTAATACTGAGCTTACTGAAGTGTGACGAGACACGTGACATGCAGGTGTGATGGATCGCTTACCAATAGGGTATCAGAATGGTAAATGTTTATACTTCTCATCCAACCACAGTCACATTCACTCTTTCTGGATGGCCAGTTTATCTGGAGAGGATGTTTCTGAATGATGACAAACTGAAATGAAATACATAGAAATAACGAGGCTGTTTTTAAAATGTAAGGAGTAGAAAAGTACCGATAATTACATGAAAATGTAAGTAAGTAGAAGTAAAAAGTTGTATGAAAATAATTACTCAGTAAAGTATAAATAACCAAAATTTCTACTTAAGTACAATAACAAAGTATTTGTACTTCCTTACTTGACACCTCTGTAGGTGACTTATTATAAACTGTAATTACATCCAAATCTTCTATTATTATTGTTGCATGTAAAAAAAAAAGTTATATCCTCGATTTGTACACAGACATTCTGTCTGTGGATTGGTGGAGTCCTCTTTAAAGATGTCTTTATAACCTTTTCTAGTCTGATGAGCATTAACAACTCAAAAATCATGTTTGTGCCATGATACGTTTCCACAAATGCCTTGTGAAAATGTGACCCCGCCAGGGAAAACCAGGCCAAAGTCACTGGGCAACTTATTGAGATATTGTTTCAATATCGTGTCACTCACATTAGCGACAAAACTTAGCCACTCAGTATTATTGCTGTAAATGAAAGATAACTGTCTCAGATATCTATTGTAGTACATATTTTGATGAAAAACAAAACTTAAAATCACAAAAAAGTTGTTTTGAAAAAAACACATTTTGAAAAAAAAGAATGACTTTGACCTGGTTTTCCCTGGCGGTGTCACAAATTTGCTGGATCCCTGTTCTTTAAATAAAACAGGGCACCCACTCACAGTTGATTGTCATCTCATTGATAACATCTGACCTTCAAACTATCTGCTAATCCTTAAGTTTCACATACTGTTGCCACTCACAGACAAGCTATATAGACATGAGACGGTGTCTTGGGTTCCCATCTGGGTGGAGTTTCCATTTTCTACCCATTGTAATCCGGTTTCCTCCCACAGTCCAAAAACACTGAGGTCAGGTGAATTGGCTTCTCTAAATGACCCTGGTGTGTGTGTATTTCTGTTTATGCCTAGATATGGTTGGCACTCTGTCCTGGGTGATCCCCCCCTAGTGCTTGATGCAGTCCTCCAGGTGGACGGTCACCTCTGGTTGAGATGCCGTGCACGATTGCCAAAAGTTTTTGAGTTTTATTAAATGTTAATTTTAATAATGTATTAATATTTAATATTAAACATAATTTTATTAGCACAAATAACTATTAATAGTTATTCTTAGTATTATTTATTGCAACAAAAAATAAAATAAAATATAATAATAATAATAATAATAATAATAATAATAATAATAATAATAATAATATGTAATTATTAATTTATTAATATTTATGAATAATGAATAATAATTTATGTTCAAGCCCTCGAACCCCCATACTCAACCCAGTTGTGTTCCCCCCTCTCTGAAATCAAAATTTCATCACTGGTGTATCTAAATGAATGAAGTAGCTAGTTTTATTATATAATCTTTCTCTCCACAATCTTAGAAGAGATGGTTCTTTCCATTTTAAAATGGTTCTTCAGACTGTTGAGAAATGTGTTGTAGATGGTTCTACACATAACTTTTTTTTTATTGTTATAAAGCCCCCAAAAGGGTTCTTCTGTAGTTACAATGTCAAGCTTGTAATAATAGAGGAACCCTTTTTGGTGCTATATAGAACCATCAACACATTCCTCATCAATCTGAAGAACCCTTTTACCATTAGTGTCCATGGTTCTAAATAGAACCATTTTCTTTACTAAAGAACCATCTCTTTTAAGAGTGTATACAGAAGCCTTCTGAAATGGTTCTACAGCACCAAAAGGGGTTCTTTTATTATTACATGCTTGGTATTTTAACAATAGTAGAACCCTTTTTGGGGAATATATAGAACTTTTTTTCAAAAAGGTCCGTATAGAACCATCAACACATTTCTCATCAATCTGAAGAACCTTTTTACTAGGCAAAGAACTCTGGGTTCTTTGAATTTTCATGGTTATATATAGAACCATTTTCTTGACTTGAATAACCATCTTTATTAAGAGTGTTTCTACACCCTTGTCACCCAAACTTGACCACCTGCTAGCATTGTCAGTGTGAATTCTGGTTCTGGGGCCCTATGCACAAGCAGTGCCCCCTCCCCTCTGGATCTAGAACAAAACAAAACCTTGTAAGTGAACTGAAAAGATGTTAAACCCAAAGCTGTGTTAAAACTGTCTCGGTCTTTTCTTTTATTTCCATTCACTGGGCACAGGGTGAGTTAAATCACCCCAACCCCGCCCCCGGTTCCGAGACGAGAGAGGGGCATGGGTTGTGGGGAGGGGGGGTCTAAATGGTCACGTGGGATCCTCTGCTAAGTAGGTAGTGACGTCGGAGGGGGCTCAGTCAGTGTATCCACGGCAGACCGGAGCAGCTGCTGACCCCGAGCCGAGCCTCTTCCACATCACAGGGACGTGCAGGGAGGAGAAGGAGGCTTTTTTCCGCGCGTGCTGGTGGATCATGTTTCTCTGCGGAGGCTCCAGAGGTGCAGCTTCTCCCCGTCTGGCGTGAGGGACTAGCCGGAGCCACCCCTTCTCCTCCACCGCTCCGCCTCGGCTCGCTTTTCGCCTCCAATCGATTTCACAACCAGCTACGAAATAGGACATTGAAGTTTTCAGCCGCCCTTAATGCATTTCTTAAGCCCCCTCAAACCCGGCTCTGAGCGGGGGGAGAAAAGTGCACAGTAGTCCTAACAGGATCCAGTCTGAAATGAAGAAGCCCCAGCCTGAAGAAGCCAAAGGAAAGAGAGAAAGGAGGCTTCGTGTCGGGAATACTGCGCGGAAAACAAAGAAATGAACCCTGGTGTTTAGGAGCAGTGACGGGGCACAAGTGGAGGAGGTTTATTCTGGTCTCCTTTCTTTTTTGGAGGTTTTAGAGAGAGAGTGATGGCGTGGAAAGAGGACCGACAGACGGCAACAACATCTATTCCATCGCCCTGCCTGCTGCAGACAGTGGTACGTCTCAGCTTTACACAGTCCTGTCCAAATACTTCTGCTGTGGTCAACATTTTAAAGACCTTAGACGTTTAACAACAGACTGTCTAGCAAAACAAAACGTTATACAACTATAAGAGTCTGCATCACTTATTGATTCTGAAGTACTACAGCACACTCCTAAAAGATGGTTCTTCAAGGGTTCTTTAGGAAATAGAACCATTTACACGCAAAGAACATAAATGGTTCTTTGGATTGGTGGTTCTGTACAGAACCTTTCTGAGAAAGGTTCCATATAGTATCAAAAAGGGTTATTACAAGCTTGACATCGTAACTACAGCTGGACCCTTTTATAGACCCATTTTCAAAAAGGTTCTGGATAGAACAATCTACAACACTACTCTTCAGTGTTTAGTTCTATATTGAACCATTTTTTGCTAAAGAACCCTTGAAGAGCCATCTCTTTTAAAAACAGCATGTCAACACAACTGTAAATAGTATATAGTAATACAGTATGAGGGCAGCTTGATTGGGGTAAAATGACATAATCATGGTTAGTTTAGTCAATACTGAGATCAATGATTTAACCAGATTACTCACAGCTTGAACTTTAAATATAATTCAATTTATAATCAAAATAATTCAATAGTTATAGAATAAATTATACAAAACAACAAGTATATAATAAAAGTCATACTGGTTTCTAGTTAATTGCCATGGCCTGGTATGTACACTCTTAAAAAAGATGGTTCTTCAAGGGTTCTTTAGTAAAGAAAATGGTTTCATATAGAGCCATGAACCCAACAGGTTCTTTGCATGGTGAAAGGGTTCTTCAGATTGATGAGGAATGTGTTGATGGTTCTATACAGCACCAAAAAGGGTTCTGCTGTTGTTATGAAGTCACGCTTTTAATATTAGAAGAACCCTTTCTGGTGCTATATAGAACCATTCTCAAAAAACCATCAGCACATTCTTTATCAGTCTGAAGAACCCTTTCATCATGCACAGAACCCTTTGGCTTATTTGCGTGTTCATGGTTCTTTATACACCCATTTTCTTTACCATCTTTTTAAGACTGTGTAGTATAATATGTTTCTGGGTTCAGACTTAGTTGAACACTTAAAGTCTTCACAACACTGTTGTTTAATGTTGTATTTTGTTTCGTACAAATGACTTGAAACCACAGCTTTGGCAACAGCCTAAGAGATAAAAGCCCTGTTTAAAAATGTATGTACCGGTACCAATTAGACAAATCACCGCAGTGTCTCTAAAAGAAAACATACAACTTTATTTAAGTTTAGTCTTCAGCTGAAAGTCTTTCTACAGGAGATGTACGAGAACATGAAGTGTTAGAAGGTTTGTGGTAAGTTGCTCCAGATCTGGTCAAGCCTAAAGCAGCAGAGAGTGGAAACACCCGGCTGTTCTGCGCTACGGGCCGGCTCACACATTTCTGGCCCCCACCCAACGCTCGTAGGCCAAGCAGGCCACAGCGTGGGAGAAAGAAAGGCTCAGATCAGCGTCTTCTGGCTCTGCTCAAACCGAGTGCTCGTCTTCAATTAGCCGCTGTATTCAATTACCTTCACATTTAAAATTCAAGCAGGAAATTGAGAATTGAACTTGGTGAAAAATGGGCACATTCAAACCTCATATGCATTACAGTCAAAGCACCAGGGCAACAGTATTATTCACTGAGGACATTGTGAGTGTGCCAAGAGTGGCGTTTTGATTCATAACTCAGCAGGCTGGCGTCACAGCAGATTAAAAACAAACAACACAGATGCATGAGCCAAACGAATTTTCTCGGAGACAACCTTAAGAGATTTCCATTTTTCTTTCCTCTGTCTAGGTCATGACATTCAATGCTTGGGGTGTTTTCTCTTTCATTAGTTGAAGACAGCAGCAGAAATTAAATTGAAGAGCGTACATTCGAAAGCCAGAAATGTGACTTTAAGCTATGTCATATCTTCCAAAAACTGAAAAAAAGGTTCTTGATTTTGATGTTTCAAGCTGTTGCATAAATAAAATATGCAATGCAACTGCTGTATTTTAGTTGACTTGCTTTGGCAGGAGTGGTGTTAGCACATTTGGTTCATGTGACACTTTTTCTTGCATCTGTTAGTTGAGTTGCTGGGATGTTGCTATGTTTGCTGATTTCTTTTTCATTTGCTGTTTTTATATTGGGAACATTTTTTTCAGGAAAAGAGTCCCAGAACTTGGCCATGTGATTTCAAAGAAAACGCCTGTAGCATCAGTCAACAAAGACAGCATTTATGCACCTTTAGAATGAATACACAAACTACAATTAATCGAGCTGCAGCATAATAAAATGAATATTTACTGTACGACTGTATAAACGTGGTGATATTTGTCTGATTAACTTTGCACATCACTATTCAATACTTTTTATTCAATGACAAGATAACAGGACATCAGTGTCCACTGTGGTCCTAACAGGCCAGACAGCTTATAGACGAAATAGATACACACATCATACAAATATAACTGAAGCTAATACTGATCTGTGTGTCTGGTAAGGAAGCTAATAAGTTATGCAGCAGCATTTCTGAGCTAACAGATCCCAATGCTTTTTCTGGCTGAATAAGCTAGAACATCTTCTGCCTTGGTCTGCTGGAGCTTCCATTTATAGCATATAAATTTGGCTTTGGTTTTCTTCCTTCTGTCATCAAGGCTGTGAATTCACACATGGAGGAACTGTCCGATGGCCTTTTTATCTGGGAACCCTTGTTGTGATCTGTCATTTCTTTCTCTTCTTTCTTTGCTGGAATTGCAGAAATCTGCTTTGAAATTTCAAGCCCAGATCAGCTGTTCTGTGCTAGGCTTTCTTATCACTCCAGAAGCTCACAAACCTTCTCTCATTGTTGTTTGAGTTCAGCAAGTCATGTGAGTATCAGTAAACCTGCAGCACCATGCACATGCAATAAATTCATTTTTCTTATCCCAGCTCAGTCGCGTTCATGGTCAGTCAAACAGTTCAAATACAAATTTGATCGAGATGCGGAAAACCTAAGCTCAGATAAACCTAAATGTCTCTGCTCGGGAATGTAAATGTCATTGCACATGAAGCTTCTGTTCTGAGGAAATGTAGAAGTAGCTCAGCACCTGAACGGAGATAAACCTGTTTATATGAAATGTTTCATATTCAGGAAAGCAAATCGATAAAGAAATAAACAAATCCAGCTTTTTTGTGGATGTAACCTACATGAGATAAGCAGACCTGATTGTGCCAATCCTACTATATGAAACCAAGCTGTTTTTATTGGTACTAATGTATTATTATTATTATTATTATTATTATAATTATTATAGACCCCCTGGAGTCTGAGAGTGTTTCAGATACTCTGATGTTGTCTGACATGTCCTGACTTTTTACAAATTACACACACCTAAAATATTTTCTTCCCATTTTTGTTCAGCACAAACTCAGCGACAACCCAGTAAGAGTGCCATAAATCTATATTTTGATTAAATCTGCTCTAAACTTACTTTCCAAAAACCTATTTTCAGATATGCTGATATATTGTGAAAAAACACTCTAAACATTTCTAACCAATACTTTTAAGCTCACAATTGAGTAAACAGAGGTGTTGGCTACACACTGCTCATTACAGTTTTTAGACATTGTACGTGGTTTTATTTCTAAAGCTTAACTAATGTTAGGTGACACTCCCATTTTCCTCAGCCAGTTACCTTACAATTAATATTCATGAGACAGGTGTGAACACTCAGGTGAGAAGCCTTTGCTCAGATGTGCATTCCAAAGATTCCAGGCCACTGGAACACACCAATGTAATGTCTGCAATTATCATGTCATTATCATATGAAATCTCTGCTTATTTAAGCTCCTCTCTCAAGAATCTAAAACTATATTTCAATTCACGCTATATATATTTGAAATTAGACCCTTTAAGGTTTACGGGGCATGTTTTGTTTATAGGATAAAAACTCACAGATATAAGTGTTTGCAGAATTTCCGACTCCAGAGGGTTCATTGCAATAATATTTATTATTGCAATAATAAATGCACATTAAAAACCATCACAAGGAGAATAAAGATTGATTGCCATATGCTAACATCTGCTAAAAATCACATCTTCACATTAGTTCAGCTTTTATTTGGGACAAATCCAGATGTCATGAAGTTCCTCTAAAGCTGTACAATAACAAAAACAGGTCCCTGCCTCTACCACTGTCCTAAATTCCACTGCTGCTGCTTCTAACCCCTTTTCCTTATGTCCAGCGATCCTCCTTCCAAACAATAGCACTGTTGTTAGTTTCGGAAGGCTCTAGCTAGCTCTGACTTTTCACAGTTTGACATTGGGTATCTGGATCATCTCAGAAACCTGCAGCTGTCACTGTAATTTTATCATGCCTGGCTAAGTAAGCTTCTGCTGCTGTTAAAGAAAAGCTTTAACTGACAATGACTTGTTTTATTTAACACCTACTGTATAAAACATCTCAGTCATAAAAGTGGTGTTTTCTCAAACTGGGTTTGTGTTCTCTGTTGTGGATAAAGATACAAATGTATTTACATTACATTCACATTATTGAACTGAACAGATTTGGGAGGTATTTCACACAGTAGATTACTCAGTTTAGCCAGGTAACTTAAGCTCAAAGTCAAACCTGTCCCGTGGGAAAATAACAATAGGGCATTCCTATTGGACAAGGCTGCATGTTGGCTTCAAGCCATAGGTACCATAATCTACCACTCTGTATAGTTCAGACTCTGTTTTCAGTTTGTTTGAAAGTGCATACTCATTGAACAATGTGCAATGTAGAATTTCACCTCTAGATTTAATCCATCAGTGAAACACACATACACACACTGTAGTTTTGGGCAGCTCAGAGAGATAGAAAATAGTGCCGTTAACGCGAATTCGCTTTGGCCCTGTGAGAACATAGTTCATGTTGAGACTTGACTGTGCTATAATTAAGAGTAGAAGAGTAAAGGCTGAATCACACATTTCCTGATTCAGTTTTTTGGGGGATTTATTTTTAGAATTACTGAACATTTCAGGTGCTTTAAGCACCATTTTGTATACAGTGGAACCTTGACTTACGAGTGACCCAACTTACAATTTTTGAGATCTGAGCTGTCGCTAGATACATTTTTTGCTTTTTGTTCGGAGCTGAGATCTGAGGAGCGAGTGAGCTTCCGCCACTAGGAGTCACTAGTGAGCATGAGTGCAGAGATCTCTGCTGACACTGCAGTCCGGCGCTTTGTAAACAAACATGTCTCACTTATTTTATAAACATTTAGAAATGGAGGACGAAAGAAAGCTCTTTGGACAAGATTTTATTGAAATGCCTTGCAAGGGACAGTGAAGAGAGTGTGGCGAAAATGGCAACTGTCACTGAAGATCGTCTGATCTTTAATGTAAATACACTTAATAACCCAGTTTGTTTATTTGCTTTCTCTTGTGTATTATGTATTATTATTTTATACATTATTTGTTATTTATAAAGTGCATTTTTCTTATTTAAAACACAATAAAAAGTTGGTGAGGTTTTAATGGGGAAATGTAATTTGATATACAAGCAAATTAAGTTACGAGCTCCATCACAGAACAAATTAAACTCGTAAGTCAAGGTTCCACAGTATTAACATATAAAAATGTTGTTGTGTAAAGCAGGTGCGTCTCAAAGTCAAAGTAAAAATGCTTTAAAACATCCGTCTAAACAAGCAAACAAGCCAACTCCTTTCTCTTATAAAGGTGCCTATATCTCATATCTGCCACTAGTCTGTCTTCAAAACTCTTCATTAAAAAAATTATTAATCATGATTAACTATATTCAGTTCTGAGAATAATTGCGATTAAAAATTGTAATCATTTGACAGTCCTAATTAATATATAAAAGTGGGATACCACTTTTTACAAATTGTGTGGAATCCCATTCGGATTCACACGGAATCGCTGAAGACAAGCTCCTCCACTGAGCGATTGCAGAATACACAGATCATTATATTATGCTGATATTAATTTTGATTGCAGGTGTCTCCTCTTACAAGTCTAATGGTCTCGTGTAGCTCCTCTAATTGCTGACCGCTGTGGCTCTATCAGACTCTTAATTGGAGCAACTGTATCAAATGGATCCTGCAGCATAAGATTTATAGTTTAGTATCATTGTATCGTTTAGCTTTTTGTAAACATTGGCACGTTTATATGTCCTAATTATTTTTTTTAATGCAATAAGCAATATTTAGACTTTAGTCCAGGACGTGGTGACTCTCTTATTATTGAAGCTCATGTGGATGATGAAAGAAACCTTTAGAGTGTTTCATTTGCTCTGTTCTGGAGAGTGTTAACCTTTAAAGCAAAGCCAGACTCGGCCCCTTTCCACTTGGCAGTAATTGCTTGCACTGCGTTAGCACATTTGGTTGAAAAGGTTAGTATGCTCTGATCCAGTTGTCATGAGAAATGTGCAAAGTCTTCAGAGATTAACATTTAGAGGGGTAAGGGGAAGTGCATTCACATCCCATTTCCTGCAGAACATGTGAACATGTCACCAAAATAATAATAAAACCACCCTTGAAGAGAGGCATTAAATGCTGTGTAATGGCTGTTATAAGCACTTGAGAACACTATCATTTGTACTATAATTTGGATTCATTGTGAGTTATGAGTGAATATCCTGTATTCACCTCTTTTTTAATGCTGTCCCAAATGCTCAAATCTAAATTTTTATTGTCTTTGGTATTATAAGGTTTATAAGTTCATTATAACAAGGTCACAATGAATAACAACACTGTGTTCAAGGCCATCAGTGATTTACAGTATATACTTTAGTCCAGCGATTCTCAACTGGTGGGTCTTTAATTTTTAAAACCATTAAAATAGTTAATGCTTATCTGATTTTGTCCTCATCTTTTAAATTGAAAACACAGAGACACAGAGAGGCAGGCATCAGACGTGTTCAACCATTGCGTGCAGTATTCTCATTGCCATGGTAACCACCATTTGCCGGTTATCAGTGTTGCCAAGTCTGCTTATTATAAGCGCATTTGAGGTGTTTTTTTGTTTTTTTAAGTCGCTTGCAAATCTCGTGAGTGGCAGGTTGTGGTTTTTTGAGCTTGTTTTTGAACGTGAAGTTGCTAATTTGGGCTTGACTTTGTTTCTGAGTAAAACTCTTTGATTTTCTCCCAGCTCCCCATAATAAAGGAAAACATGAGAAGCACAGAAAATCTGCACAATGAGGCTAACAATCATGGGTTTCAGTGCCCCAAAATACAATGGCTCAAAACAAAGAAATGAGCAAAAAATAGCCACTTACATAGCCTGCCAATTTTTATATTAAAAGTGTCACAATAAATGTTTACCTTTATGCTGTTTAAAAGCGGCCTCTGTTTTACCGAATCTAGTGGGTTGCCAGTTGGGCTTATTTTGGGCTTGTTTTCATAGAGCTGGTTGCTTGTTTCTTTTGCGAGATCTGGCAACACTGCTGGTTACTCTTCTGTTTAAATTTGTGATGACGTTCGGAGGCAAAGAATTGGGTGATAATTTTATGCTATGTGCTTTTAACAGTTTATAAATATTTAATAATAATGTAATAATGTATTATTTTATTAATGATAAATATCAATTTTATTTTATTATTAATAACACTTAAAGTTATTATTAGTATATTATAATCATATCATAATTTGTAAGTAATGTATTAAAATGTATTAATAATATTAATTTAATTTATGCTCCAGCACCCCCTTAAACCCCCCGAATCAAGCCAGTCATGTCCCCCGTGAAATCTCTTTACATGCATATGTATGTTTAAATGTGTTTTTGAAGGCTAGTTTTCAAAAATACATTTGTTTGGTTTGTATTTTGTAAAAGTGGGTCCCGACTTAATGATCATGAGAAAATGTGGGTCCCGGGCTGAGACCAGTTGAGAACTCCTGCTTTAGTCTATCATACTAAGTGTTCTTGAGCCCTCATTTAAATATGATCTAACACATTGTTACGTTAAACACATTCTCACCAAAAATAAGAAATGGAAATATTATTTTTTTGCGGTGGAATAAAATAAGAAAAATAATAATTAAAAAAATTATTTTAAACGTACACTTTAAACATACAATAATATGCACTTTTTTGTAAAATCAGAACATAAACCACAAACACAAAAACTGTGCAATAAGATGTACATTTTGTTCACTTTTTAAACACCACACTCATCTGTGTGGTGGTGCAACAGCACTAATAGTTTTCCAGCATTAGATCCTGTTTATTCCTTGGTTTAGCTATGAAGCATTCTAGTATACTATATTCTAGTAGATGTGTCTTAGCCTATCATACCTCTACTGACAGGTAGAGATGGCACTGTTAAGTAGTGTTAAGTTCAATGCCTTCTTCAATAAGATATATTGACTTAAATGTGCTCTACCAAATGGTTGAGCAGAATGTTAAAGGGTTAACATTATAATGTAACACAAGTAAAAGAAAAACTCTTCAGAATGTGTCATCATTTCCCCTGAACTTTCAGCTACAGAAGAGTGATGACACATTGTGATATGTTTAGGTCTCCCAAAATAAGTATATCCAGCACAACCAAGTGTGTAGAGTTTCTTACAGATATCAGTAAGTAAAGCCCTTCTTGTAAGTTGTTCTGTTATACAAGACAGATTTTCAACAAAGAAAGAAATTGTGAACTCCCAAATGATGATTTATTTTACTCTCTTTCCTTCCCTCTATCTATTTGCCTTTATTTCTTTTTTTGCGGGAAGGTTCTAGAATCCAATAACCCCCCAGTGTGCAGAAGCAGCAGTTAAGGCTGGAAATTGCAGGCAGGGAGGGCTCTCCCCCTGGCATGGTGTTGATAAGTTTAAGGTGGAAGGTGAATAAGGGGTGAGAGCTGTTATCACTGGCTGCTGCTGGCTGTGGATCCCAGCAACACTGCTTGCTGGAGCCTGAAAATTCATTTTGACGGATGCTTCTCCTTCCTGGCTGCTGGAGTGCAGCAGGAGGGCTGGTGGGGGGACTTAGGCTGTCTTTGCAACAGCACTGCTCTCACTGAATGTCTTGTTGTGAAAACCTGCAATTTAGACCTTCACACAGGTCATCGAGGTTGCCCTATGATATGTAGAGCAACCCCTTCTTGCAGTCTTCCCTGGATACAGATGTGACGATTGCAATAGCAATTTTAAGTCATTTTTGGAAACAAGGCTCTCCTGTAGGTTCCTTCAAGAAACTGACGGATTAATGAGCAGGGAGCAGCCTTTACTGTATCTGCGTTAACAAAGGCCTGCTGCAAAAAGGTGGCTGAGGAGACAGTTAATGAATGAGGATTAAGGCTCCTCCGTTCAACGTGTGGATAACATCAAATCTCTTTCCACAGCAGTGGGAGATTAGCCATGTATTACACTGCTTAATTCATAGCTGTCCAGCCTTATTCATTCTGTGGTTCTCTCCTATTCTTCTTAGATAACAGAGGCGCTGGTCTAAGGAAGCAGCCGTCCTTCAGAAGGGAACTGCCCTGAAGCATGACCGCCTGTCACTGGAGAGAGTCAGAGCCGCGTGTCCCAGCAATCCTCATGGGCAGCATGTCATCCCCCTTCTAGCTCCACCAGGGGCCCGAACACACCCATCTGCCAGCTCAGATAACCCTCGGGCTGCTCACAACACATGTTTGACTTGATTGGATGTGACCGCCGTGCTTTCCCGAGCAGCCTCTATCTGCATCATGCAGTGGCGACGGCGACACTGCTGCCCCATCAAGATGACCTGGAATGTCAAGCGGTCACTCTTCCGCACACACGTCATGGGCCTACTGTCACTGGCCTTGCTCTTCACCATCTTCCTTTTCTTCTGCCACCAAGACTGGCTGTCCAACCCATCTGGATTCCGAGAGAATCCTGTGGCTTACACGATGCGAGGCTTGCGTCCCCTCAAGGAACGTGCAGAGGGCAACCAAAGCTCACTACGAAGCTTATTAAGGGAGCCTGTTTATTTCCCCCCGAAACTACCTGTGAACTTCAGCTCCCACCAGGCTGAGACTGCTGCCCAAGGAATAGTAGGACTGAAAACCTTTCTGGGCACCAACAACACAAACACCAACAGCTTGCACCAAGAAATGGGTGTGGGAGGCCAGCCTGCAGCTCAGCCTTACAACTATTTGCTCAATGAGCCCCATAAATGTAGAGACAGCAGTCCTTTTCTGATTTTGCTTATTGCAGCAGAGCCAGGGCAAGTGGAGGCCAGAAATGCCATTAGGCAAACGTGGGGTAACGAGAGCGTGGCCATGGGCTTGGGCTTTGTGCGGCTCTTTCTGCTTGGCAAGAGGAGTAGTCCTGATGGCTATCCTCAGAATGCCATTGAGGAAGAAAGCTTCCAGTACCACGATATCATTCAGCAGGATTACATGGACACTTACTACAACCTTACTATTAAGACCTTGATGGGTATGAACTGGGTCGCCAAGTACTGCCCGCATGCCCGCTACATCATGAAGACAGACAGTGACATGTTTGTCAACACAGAGTATTTAATCCAGAAGCTGCTGAAGCCGGAGTTGCCACCTCGAACCAATTACTTCACAGGCTACCTAATGCGAGGTTATGCGCCCAATCGCAACAAAGACAGCAAGTGGTATATGCCTCCTGAACTTTATTCAAGCGAGAGATACCCAATCTTCTGCTCGGGGACAGGCTACGTGTTCTCGGGAGACATGGCAGAAAAGATCTACCAGGCTTCATTGAGTATACGTCATTTACACCTGGAGGACGTCTACGTTGGGATCTGCTTGGCCAAACTTCGAATTGACCCAGCGCCGCCGCCGAACGAGTTTCTTTTCAACCACTGGAGAGTATCCTACTCCAGCTGCAAATACAGTCACCTGATCACTTCACACCAGTTCCAGCCCAGTGAACTCATCAAATACTGGAACCACTTACAGAGCAACAAGCACAATGCGTGCATTAACATGGCTAAAGAAAAGAGTGGCAGGCTGCGTCACAGGAAGCTGCACTGGCAACGGCTTCGGTGATGACCACAAAGCCAGAGCTCAGGGCGCAGACGTATATTAGAAGCATGTGTGAAATTCAGCACTATACTGATTATAGGGAACAGCACAGTGTTTTTTTGGTATTGTGTACAGTCAATTAAAACTATTTTTTTAAGTTGAGAGATGTTATGTATTGTAAATCTGTCCAAATCTTTTTGAAAGGGAAGTTACACGTTCATGTGCAATATATAGCATGCACAAAAATATAACTGGTGAGATCACCGTTTTCAGGTGCCAACAAGAAATATTACACATCACAAGGTTGTCACAGTTCCTCTCTAGAATGTTCTTCATGTGGGGCCAATTTGATCTCAATTGTAGACATGGAAATTCACAACCAATGATTAGGATGGTATATTATAGTGAAATGTTTCTTTCTTTCTCTATGCTGTCATTAACAAAGATATACACTCTGACTTACTTTGAGATACCAAATGACTTTCGTTATTTCAATCTACCTAGACCTCCAAGTGGTTTACAAGAAGCAAACCAAATCACATATGATGTGTAGAGTTAAGAGAATATATCGAAGTATATCTACCATCAGTACTGTCACAGATTATTAAGATTGTATTTTTCAAAGCTTTACATTGACTTAATATAGGTCTGCCCTTCATGTGGGCAAAGAAGAAACTTATTTATTAAATGTATTTCCTTCTCATGGTCTCTTTGAGGTGTGTTTTTCATGGTTTCTTAATCCTTTGCATACACCTAGATGTATCCTGGTTATACAGCAGATATTAGAATAGAAGTAGTTTCACTAATCACTGTGGCAGAGGGACCAGCTACTATTCTAACAAGCATTTCAAATGGTCTTTCAAACTTTTTGACATTATGTATCTACAAGAAACATAACCACTCAACATTGATAAATGTAGCGTATGTTCTAGATTGAATTTGTCAGTTAATTAAGGAGTCTTGCATTGATTAAAATAGGCTGTTTGTAGACTACATTCTGCATACTAATAAGCCTCAAGAGAACACTTATTTACATAAACTGAGCAAAAATTATTTATGTGACGATATTGAGGGAATATGACAAAACACTCCCTAGCAATCATAAGTCATGGCTATTTTTCTAAGTACTTGAATCACTTTGGAGTGCATGGTTAGTTCTGATTAAGATCGCAGGCTTTTTGAGTGCCTTTCAAACAAATGAAACTTCTTGGGACTTCTTGACTCAATGCTGCACTATGAGACCAATATAATTGGGCATTCTCTTTAAATTGCAAGAGGACAGGCAAGAAATTGGAGAGAAAATGTCCTATCATCCGATTGTTTGTTACACCGTTTGGTGAGGCTCCACTACAGTGATTTACCTCAATACCAAAGATTGCTACATTTTATAACAGGTGATCATCTGCTCTTTTTGGGGTACTATGAAAATATGTGCCAATCTCTTTGTTACAACACATAGAAATGTGTATGGATACACACTATAAATATGTTAGCAAAGACAGCATTTGTGTAACTAGCAGTTGAGTGTAGAATAACCTGTGGAAACGTGTACCCATCAAGGTAATTCCATTAAATATCACCAGACCTTTTGCTTCAGCTGTGGCTTTCAAAACAGGATTTAAAATGTTTAAAACAATCCTAAACCTTTACAATGTTTAAAACAATCCTAAACAATGTGAGACACCCCACACATATTGACATTATTCACCATTTCTGTCCTTGATTATTGTTAGTCATGAAGGCACCCACACTACATGATCAGCCCTGAATTGAAACGCCACACATTTTAAGAGTAACACACCTGACCAATGGCTCCGAGTCTCAACACATCACAGGCGATCTACAATAATGGGAGAGCAGGCAGGGGGATTCTTGAGTACTAGATGTACACATTCATGACAGATGATACCTTTCATTGGAATGCTATTTGCAAGTGCTGTCTGTTCAGAAAAAAAAAAAAACATGAAGATAAAAGTGTGGATTAAAACCATAACAGTACACATTATAAAGACACTCATGATGTTTCCACAGCTACACCTCAGTCACAATTTAACCACCATGATTTTAACTTCATCTATATACACACAAGTCCTGCTCAGATGACTGGGTAGTGGACAGGGTTAAAACACTACAAACGTATCAGTTTTAGTTATGTCACTCATTTTTTCAATGTATACAGACTTAAAATAATATTTACACAAATTTCTACTTACCCAGATGTTATCAATCAGCCAAGTCATGTTTGGAGTTCAAATGTTTCTTCTTTACTATAGAACTAGAGAGTAGAACATTACTAACAATCACTAGAACTCAGTAGTCACCTAAGTAGCCCAGATTTTTCTATCAAAACACGGCACAAAAAAATATTTCCCAACCCACTCAAATTGCATCCAGATCGTAAATTAAGTCTTAGTTTTTAGTTTTAGTTTTAGTAAATTAAGGATTAGTCATGTAACTTAGGACACAGTATTACTGCAATGTAATAGAAAGCTGTATCCACCAACACCAATCTGTGATTACATATGGGCGGCACGGTGGCTTAGTGAGCACGTTCGCCTCTCAGCGCTGAGGTCTTGGGTTTGAGTCTACATCTGAGCGGAGTTTCCATGTTCTCCCCGTGTCTGCATGGGTTTCCTCCCACAGTCCAAAAACATGGAGATCAGGTGAATTGGCTACTCTAAAATTACCCTGGTGTGTGTGAATGAATGTGTATGTGTGTATGTTTGCCCAGATATGGTTGGCACTCTGTCCTGGGTGATCCCCCTAGTGCTCGATGCAGTCCTCCAGGTGGACGGTCACTTCCGGTTGAGAGTACGCTGTGCGCAACTGGCTGCCGCTTCTCACCGGTGTGTGTGGCTGAGTGTGTGTAAATGGAGTGTTGATTGTAAAGCGTCCTTGGGTTTGAGAAAGGCGCTATATAAGTGTAACGTTCATCATTTGCTTATGCTTGGTGACAATGGAATAGCGTCCTAAACCAAGTCAGTAAGCCCATAATCAAGATCTGGATATGGATTGAGAGATGTTTTTTAGTGTGTTTAGACAAAAACAATTAAGTTATTTAGGTGACTATTGAGTTCTAGTATTATGTTAGCAATGTTAGCCCAACAGCTCCAGATCTAACTTAAGAAGCACAATTCGGGCTCCAAATATCTTGGCTGATGAACTAGATGTGGGGTAAGTAAAAAATTGTATACATTTTGAGTTCCTTTAAACCATAACTGGCTTTATGCCAGAATTGTGCTTCAATTGTTTATTTATTTTATTTATTTGTTTGTTTGTTTGGACACAATGACCTTGAACATGTTTTTTATTAACAGTATAGTGTTTCATGATGTCGTAACAAGATAAGAAATACAAGAAAAGTGAGAGGTATTGGCAAATATTCATTGTGATATTGTCCTTTCTCTGTGACTATATACGGTGAATGCAACGTCAAACACACTTCAAGATATTAAAATGATATTTGAATTTCCTATTCATTTGTACATAGTTACAGTGAACATGATACCATTACCTAAGCAATATCAAGCCAAAGCCTGACTGAAAACTACTGATTCTATTTCTCTATTTTCTTATAAATGTCTTCTATTGATATAATCACATTACATGCTTTATATATCACTATCACTTTAGTCAAGACCAACTAATCCATCATAATGTTCAGATATCAAAGAACGAGGCATAAACATTCCAGCATCTCTTTATTGCTGATCCCAAGAGAAAGCAATCGCTCTACTGACAAAAGTAGATACTGTTGCTAAGGATCAAAACACATAATTAGTCGAAGTCTCGCATCATATTAAGCAGAAGGTAATTAAATTTATGCAGGCCACTTTTGTAGAGTTTATTTATCTCTTTCATTGCACATCTGCCAGTCTCCTTTAATTAAACATATATTTAAACAACCCTAATAATTGCATTTATAGTTTACAGAACACTTAAATTATAGGGTCCCCCTGAAGAGGATGCTTCATCTAGAACACGTTACAAACAATCCAAAGGAGATGCAATATCAAGTGGGTGAGATGAAGTGGAGGTAATATATCAAATTGACTGAACTTAAGTGTTTTAAGTATATAGAAATGGATGGGAATGCCTCTAGCATGAAGGTGCAGCAAAGAGTTCTGTTGAGAAAAGACAGAAGAATCTTTTTCACAAACAATTTTAGCAAATTCTGCCAGAAGACAGTAAGTGCAAAAAAGCTAATTAAACATTTAAGGATCATCTGAATAAGACATTAAACATCAAGAGGTTCCATCATTCTGAGAAAATAATCAAAATAGTAACAATGGTATGTAAGGTAAAGCCTTCAAGCCTTCTCTGTTGTTTTAGTATTGATCAGTATGGTTTACACAGTAGCTTGTGAGCTTGGCTGCCCAACCAAGCACAGTATTATCAAAATCAGCAAACCATTTGGTAGTAGCTCTGGCACTGTGGGCACATGCCAAGTCCCGCTCGAAACAAAAATCATAATCATAATCCCCATAATGCCTATCAGCAGATAGAATCATAAAGTGTTCTAAATTCTCCTGGTAGATGGCTGCAAATGACTTTGGACTTGATAAAACACATTGGACCAACACCAGCAGATAACATGGCATCTCAAACTACTGAATAGTAATTTACTCAAACTTGAAATTAAATATTCTAATGTGAGGTACTGAAAAACATCACTTTACATGTAATGAATATTAAATATATCACAGTACACCTTAAATTAAGAACAAAATTAACTTTAAAAATATTAAATCATAGCTAAATCGGTGAGAACATTTTTGAGATGATTAACAGTAGAAGTATTAGATGTATAGTTATTTAATAATGTGCTTTAGATATGGTCCTACTCTCTTTGCTCACCTTGAATGTCAGTGTGCATTAACGTTAATTAGATAAAGCTAACAGGCGCTCACATGTACCACATCTATAAAGATGAACAAATAGCTAAATAAACTACTTATAGTTTTGAGAATGACTACAGTGAAGTAAATTACTCATTTAATAATGTATTTAATGCTCCATTAGCTCATCTTGTATGTTAGCTTACATTATGTTAGCTAAATTATAGGTAACAGGCAATAGCTAAAACATATACAACAGCTTTTAACATTAGCAAAAAGCTAAAGCTACAATTGAAAGGGAAGTTTTGAGACAAATTAGTAAACAAAATAATGAGTAGATAACTCTAATAATATTTTAGCTATTAGCTCATCTTTAATGTTAGCTACCATTATCTTATATTAGCTGAGTTAGAGCTTACAGGCACTTGCAAAAACATATACAACAGCTTCTAAAATTAACGAATAGCTAAAGCTAGGGTGACCAGATGTCCTCTTTTTGAGATTTAAAAAACCTGTCTATACGGAATTTCACAAACGTCCGGGATTTTGTTGTACCCGAGAAGCGTTTCATTCACAAACTAGTCTTGCCCTCCTATTCTGTTTGGTTTGCTTGAGTGAGATGTTACACTATATTAAATGGGGACCCAACTGAAATCCAATCCGGTTTCCCTTTAGGCTGCCACAAGCTCATCGATTGGCTCTGTCGTTTCTTGCTAACGTGTGATTGGCCATCACTGCTGTCACTCCCTCAAATGGAGTCTGGACTGCAATTTGGCCGGCAGTCTGTTTTCATCTGTAAGTTGTTAACGTGTTGAGCGTTTGTTCTGCCTGTGTCACTTCAGCTAGACGTATTTTGTACGTCTATATATCAGAGGTTTCATATCAAAATTCATTAATATTTACATTTGAGTGTCTTTTTGTGTGTGTCTACAAGTCTGTGATAAGCCATCTCTGTACATGCCTCTTAAGTGTAACTATTATCAAAAATAATTCAGAATTTCTGCTTATTTTTACTCAAAAATGAGGTCTAATTCTGTGTAAATAAGATCTATTGACCATACAGTCCAAACATATGTGTAACATTGTTGATAATGAGCTGAAGTGAAGTTGACTGAAAAGGATTGGGTGCTAATTTTATGCTACATGCTTTTAACAGTTTATTATTTATAAATAATATGTAATAATGTATTAATATTTTATTAATGATTAATATATTTTTTTTATTATTTTATTATTCATAATAATGTTTAATAGTTATTATTAGTATATTATTAATAGTAACTAGTAATTGTTAATAAAATATAAATCATAATTTGATTTGTCAATATTTATTAATAATTACTAATAATAAAATTTGTGTTCATGCACCAAAAAAAAAAAAAATTTAAACATGTAATACATTATACACCCCCACCAAGCTAACAGGCTCTCAAAATTAGTTATATAAGAGTAACAGCTACATTTTTATATGAAACAACAAAATGGGGTTGTAGGTCAGGGGTTTGCCTACGCCCCTTAGGTGAAGGGAAAACTTAATGCTTCAGCACACCAAGGCATTTGGTACTATTGTACTCTTCCAACTTTGTGGGAATGGTTTGTGAAAAGCTATTTTCTCTTCCAGCATGACTATGCCCCTGTGCACAAACCAAGCTCCATAAATGCATGTTTTTGGTAAGTTTGGTATGGAAGAACTTGACAGTCCTGCACAGAGCCTTGACCTCAACCTCTCAACAGCTTTGGGATAAACTAGAACGGAGATTTTGAGTCAGACCCTCTCATCTGACATCAGTGTCTGACCTCACAAATGCTCTTCTAGATGAACAGGCAAAAATTCCCACTGACACACTACAAAATCTTGTAGAAAGCTTTCCCAGAAGAGTGGAAGCTGTTATAGCTGCAAATATGGACAAACTCCATATTTGTGCCTCTGGATTTAGAGGTCATTTAGAGCTCCTGTGTGTGTATTGCATAGGTGTCCCAATATTTTTTCCATATAGTGTATATACAGCCTATGAAATAAAAGACTGAAATGTAGTTTAGGAGCTGCTTTGATTATATATATAACAGGTAGAAAGGAGAGGCAATTAGCAAGACAACCCCTATAAAGGAGTGGCTCAGCAGGTGATGACCATAGACCTTTTCTCTGTTCTCATCTTTTCTGGCTGATGTTTTGGTCACTTTTGCATTCTGTCAGTTCTCTCGCCATGAGGCGATGTCTACAACCCACAGAAGTTGCTCAGGTAGTGCAGCTCATCCAGGATGGCACATCAACGCGAGCTGTGGCAAGAAGGTTTGCTGTGTCTGTCAGCACAGTGTCCAAAGCATGGAGCAGATACCAGGAGACAGGCCAGTACACCAGGAGACATGGAGGGGGCCGTAGGAGGGCAACAACCCAGCAGCAGGACCGCTACCTCCTCCTTTGTGCAAGGAGGAACAGGAGGAGCAGAGCCAGAGCCCTGCAAAATGACCTCCTGCAGGCCACTAATATCCATGTTTCTGCTCAAAAACTGTCAGAAACAGACTCCATAAGTGTGGTATGAGATTTTGAGTATGATTCCAAATCCAGACCTCCAAGAGGTAATAATTTTGATTTACATTGATCATTATGTTATTTTGTTCTCAACGCATTCCACTATGTAATAAATAAAGATTTTCAACTGGAATATTTTATTCATTGAGATCTAGGATGTGTTATTTTAGTGTTCCCTTTATTTTTTGAGCAGTGTATATTAGTTAGCTGGAATGCATTTGTTTTTACTATTAAAAATGAAAGTAACAATGTAAAATACTTCATTAAAAATAACTTGTGATAAAAGTAAAAGTTGCTAAGAATTAAATATGCTTTTAAAAGCATTGTTAAAGAGAAAACTACTTAAGTAGTGCAATAAGAGTGAATGCAATTAGTTACCTTCCACCAGAAGCTTTGATCATTGCCAATTACTAAGACCACACTTTTCTAGATACTTAAAACTGCTGGTTTTGTGATGCTCAATGATTGTTCTCTCGTACTGATTCAGTTCTTCTATTTCAGCAAATTGCTGTTTCATTCAATAGAAAAGCTTCAGCTTTTATGCTTGCTTGTTTTGCATGAATACACCAGAAACAGAAGCTTGCTGATGACTGCTGTAATGCACATATAGCCAGCTACTATATAATATATGAAATGTTTCTATTCCCATTTAAATTACTGTAGCTTCATTTGATACAATGCTCCTCCTTACCTGTCTACAGAAGAATGCCTTTATATCAGAATAATAGAACACATACAGAAGGTCTAGGAACACCCAGACAGATGTGGCACTTTCCTTTCTATTTTCATCTTTTCAACTTTCATCTAAGCTGAATAGAGTTTTACAGCCAAAATAACAGTTTTCATTTCACCGTCCCCACCTGGAGCACATCCCTATTTCTTTATTTTGCATCACTTTTTTGGTTGTCGGTGCTTTAGGGTTTGAAACGGGCTCAGAATAGATGATATCTTTACCAGCAAGAGAAGTCAATACTACAGCCTGCAATTCCAGGCCTGCAAGCTCATTAAATTCTTGTCTATTCTTAACTGCTCATCTCCCTCAATTAATAGAAATCAAAGTTGTGGCCAAAGGCATGCGGATATAACAAACTAGGCCTGCTTTCATTTCTTCATGCCACGTGCAATAACCAACAACGATTAGCGCACTCCCACCATAGCACTTTGTCCCTCTAATTTACTAGACCATAGAATGAGCTTTGGGGGGGAAAAAGGAAAGTGGGGGAACAGTGAACGAGCGGGGGCGGGTGATGAATGAACAGAAAAGAGGCTCTGACTGATCAGTATTGAAAACCTGTGCTGTTCTAAACGTGCGGAAAGTGAACACGGGAAACAGATTGAGATGTCCAGTGTGATGGAGTGGGTCGGCAGAGGGCACAGGCTTTAGCACTGTGGGCCTGGCCTGCACTGAAATTACAGAACAGAAATAAAAGGAGTGGTGAAAAGCACGATAAATAGAGGGAGCTATCTGGAAAAAAAAGCTGCAGCTTTAAGAACAAAGTTTCTTTGTACCTTAACACATCCCAATCAAACCCATATTCTAAAAAATGACTTTTTCATTGTTTTAGCACATATGTGGGCATCATGAGTGCCTATCAACCCACAAACGCTGACAAGACAGTCCAGATTTGGCTCCCCGTATAACAGGAAAGAAGACTTATTAGAATTAAATCTTCCCCCATCCAAGTATTTCTAAATACAGCATCTGCACTTTGTTTAATTTAGGAAGAGAAAGTTAAGCATGGGACTGACATCCCAGATATCTCAGATATGCTGATGACATTGTTTTATTGGCGACATCAAAATTAGAACTACAGGAGCTTGTGAGTCACACTGAGAGAGCAAAGGAATATAACATGCAGCTAAAACAAACGTGATGACGAACACTGAAGATATACTGAAGATCACAGTGGAAGGAAGACTTCTTGAACAAGTAGACTCTTTCATGTATTTGGGACGCAGAGTAACAAAAGCTGCAGACTGTGCCAGTGAGGTTAAGTCAACAATGCCCATGGGCATAGTGGTGATAATCAAATTGAGAAAGATGTGGAAAAGCAAGTCAACCAACACCAAACTAAGACTGATGAAAGCTTTGGTCTGGCCAGTAGCTACACATGGATGTGAAGCCTGGACACTGAAGAAAGAGGAAGAAAGACATATTCAGGCTTTTGAGAACAAGTGCATCAGGAAGTTGCTGAAGATCTCATGGATGAAGATGATGACCACTGAGCAAGTCTATGAGATGGCTAGAACTCAAAAGGAGTTACTGATGCACATTAAATCCCGCAAGTTACGTTACTTTGGTCATGTGATGAGGCAGCACATGAGAGCATTGAAGGAAGTGTTATGACTGGACTTGTGGAGGGAGTCCGAAGATGGGGAAGACCAAGAATAATTTGGATGGATAACATCAAGACATGGACTGGATTATCAGGTGCTAGCCTGCTACAAGCAACGAGAGACAGATGGCATTAGAGAGAAGTGACTCGTCTGTGCAGCCTACCATCAACCTACCAACGATGACGACATGTGACATGACATGACAAGTTAAGCATGAGAACTTCTACACAGAACTGAGCATGTACATGTATGAACCACATTCCATTGTTCCTGCTTTTCATTTTTTACAGGACTGTAAAAATTAAAGTTTTTCTAATAGTGGGTTTGCAGATGTGGGAAATGTAAGCATTTGTGGATATTGGTTGTTTCTGGTGGTTTGTGCATGAAGTAAGGTGTTAAAACCTTAAATGTTGCAGAAGTTACATTCAGGTACCTACTGAAAGTGGGGGAAGATACAAAAGTGGTTATTCATCATTGGCTAAAGAGGAGTGGCAAAGCAAAGAAAATCAAACTGGTTGTTATGAGCAAAGTTATTGAAAAACAACAATTGGTTCTGTGGAGGTATCAAAAAAGTATTTTGACCAAAAATGTGACTGACATTTAATTAAAACCCACAGGAAACTTTGTTAACTTGGAGAAAAGGTTACAGTGTATCACAAAAGTGAGTACACCCCTCACATTTCTGTAGATATTTAAGTATATCTTTTCATGGGACAACACTGACAAAATGACACTTTGACACAATGAAAAGTCGTCTGTGTGCAGCTTATATAACAGTGTAAATGTTTTGTTCCCTCATATAACTCAATACATAACCATTAATGTCTAAACCACCGGCAACAAAAGTGAGTACACCCCTAAGAGACTACACCCCTAAATGTCCAAATTGAGCACTGCTTGTCATTTTCCCCTCCAAAATGTCATGTGACTTTTTAGTGTTACTAGGTCTCAGGTGTGCATAGGGAGCAGGTGTGTTCAATTTTGTAGTACAGCTCTCACACACTCTCATACTGGTCACTGAAAGTTCCAACATGGCACCTCATGACAAAGGACCTTAAAACACAAATTGTTGTGCTACATGAAGATGGCCAATGCTACAAGACGATTGTCAACACCCTGAAACTGATTGGCCAAGATCATCCAGCATTTAAAAAGAGCAGGGTCCACTCAGAACAGACCTCACATTGGTCATCCAAAGAAGCTGAGTGCACGTGCTCAGCGTCACATCCAAATGCTGTCTTTGAAAGATAGATGCAGGAGTGCTGTCAGCAATGCTGCAGAGATTGAAGAGGAGGGGGGTCAGCCTGTCAGTGCTCAGACCATACGCCGCACACTAGATCAAATTGCATGGCTGTCACCCCAGAACGAAGTCTCTTCTGAGGTCTGTACACAAGAAAGCCCACAGTTTGCTGAAGACATGTCAACAAAGGACATGGATTACTGGAACCATGTCCTGTGATGAAGATGAATTTGTTTGGGTCAGATTGTCTCAAGCATGTGTGGCGGCAATCAGGTGAGGAGTACAAAGATAAGTGTGTCATGCCTACAGTCAAGCATGGTGGTGGGAATGCCATGGTCTGGGGCTGCATGAGTGCAGCAGGTGTTGAGGAGTTTAGCTCCCAATATGTACTGTGAAATAATGAAGCAGAGCATAATCCCCTTCCTCTGGATACTAGGTCGCAGGGCAGTGTTCCAGCATGATAATGACCCAAACACACCTCTAAGACGACCACTGCTTTATTAAAGAGGTTGAGGGTAAAGGTGATGGACTGGCCAAGCGTGTCTCCAGAACTAAACCCAATAGAACATCTTTGGGGCATCCTCAAGCGGAAGGTGGAGGAGTGCAAAGTCTCAAATATCCGCCAGCTCTGTGATGTTGTCATGGAGGAGTGGAAAAGCATTCCAGTGACAACCTGTGAAGCTCTGGTAAACTCCATGCCCAGGAGAGTTAAGGCAG
>BRDA01041187.1:0-11820 GCA_036984385.1 Crenuchus spilurus
ATTGACATTTGCCATCTCCACATCATTGCATTCAGTTTTTATTCACAATTTGTATAGCGTCCCAACTTTTTTGGAATCCGGTTTGTATGTCACATTATTAATAATATATCATTTAAAAAATAAACATGAAACAAAATCATGTACATGGCTAAAATGAATAATGCTAACCTGGATGTTTGTAACACATTTCTTCCTGTAATTGTGTGACAGTCCCGGAAACTGCAGCAGCTTGTAACCAGAGCGAACAGAAAGCTAAGATCCTGTGTCCAGGCTTCATCATAGCATGTGAATTTCAGTCAGTTTTGTGGTTGTAGTTTGTTGTCTTTGTCTGTTTGACCTCAGAACTGTACCTGTGCTGGTGAATATGCATCTTGTTTGCTGTTGAGTGTCTTGTTGAGCCAGTGTTGAGTAATGTGTACACTGGCCCTTTAAGAACAGAGAGAACCAGCCAGAATGTTGTGCTGTACCACCAAGACCACTGGACCTCTCTCTTATTTTACTGTTTTAGTTCTGAAAGTAAACGTCTCCTACAAGCTTGGGGTGCTTTATTTTGTTCATTTGTGAATTA
This sequence comes from Crenuchus spilurus, assembly GCA_036984385.1. Taxonomy (NCBI): domain Eukaryota; kingdom Metazoa; phylum Chordata; class Actinopteri; order Characiformes; family Crenuchidae; genus Crenuchus; species Crenuchus spilurus. The sequence goes on from BRDA01041187.1 coordinate 569, forward strand.
ATGAATGAACAAGTGAATATGACCAAAGTGAATCACATGTGCTTCGTGTTTCACCTGCCCTCAAAGCTCACTATCTGGGCCAGAGCTGAAAGTCTGAAGTAAGACCGGCTTTGGAGCGTTACATGAGGAAAAGAAGAAATACGAATATCAAATGAATGTCCAATATTAAACAAAATTATGACAAAGCTATGCTGAGCCAAAAGGAACGAGTAATGGCAAGCTTCCTAGAAATGTAGTGAAGTCGAAAGTACAATATTTGTCTTTGAAATATAGTGGAGTGAAATTCATAAGTTCACCAAAAAATAAATAAAGTAAAGTAAAAATACTCAAAAAATTTACTTAAGTACAGTACAGTACTCAAGTAAATGTACTCCACTACTGTCCACCACTGGTGGTAAACTAGTGAGGGAGGGCTCAGACACCAGTAACTGCTCTGAAGAAGTTTAAAACTTTGGTTGCTGAGACAGGAGAGATTCTGTTTATAAGAGCTTTCAGCAGTCAAAGCTTTTTGTGAGAGAAACAAAGAGAAGAAAGCTCATATTAAATCTCAATTACACTCAGCCAAAAAGTGACTCTGAGATCAACTGGAAGAGTCTCCTACATGCCTTTGAGTGAACTGTAGGCAGATATTGTTGAGTTTTCTTCCATCTCTGAATGATTAAAATGAACTCTGGGGGATGTTCTTTTGTATATAACCTTATACTTTACATTCCCCTTTTCTCTGAACTGTCTGAAGTCTTCTGTTCTCTTTGTGGTGTATTTACAGTAAAGAATGCTGGTTAATCAGTGACTGGACCTCCCAGATGTGTCTTTATACTATAATTACTACTGTCATGTGATCTCTATTTTTCTACGGACACCAGTTACCTCGACTTCTGTTGTATTAGTCCAGGTGTTTCAAAGGAGGCAAATAATTATGTAATCACTGGTTTTACATGATATATTTTTAATTAACTGACAATTGAGTTTTCACTTTGACAGATTTGTTTTGACAGATTTATAAAAGCAATAAAAGGTGAAAACAGCCAAAGGAGGGAATACTGTTATAGTTACTGTATATAATACACTGTCATCTTCTACCAAATTCATACCTGTGAAAATGTGCATGTAGTTAGAAGTGTGTGTGTGTGTGTGTGTGTGTGTGTGAGACAGAGAGAGAGAGAGAAAGAGACCGACCGTGTCATAGTTCAACTAATAATACAGTTCATTGTGGTTCTATCTGCGTGGTGATGGTTTTTCATGTTAGTACCACCACACAACCATATCAGTACCACAGTGTTGGTGTAAAGGTCCCGCCTCCTCGGCTCAGATATAAAAGCTTCTTCTCCAGGTCTGAGAGGAGAGAGCAGGAGGAAAAGAAGGAGTGAACAGAGAGGAGTGCGGTGAGGACGAGGAGAGCGAGGAGGAAGAGCACGTTGAGGAGGCGTAGATCAGTGAAGAGCGGGAGCAGCTCGGTGAGGAAGAGGAGCAGCAGATGTGTTCTGTTGAGATCTGCTGCTAAACGGACCACCACGATGGACTCGAACGGAACACTGAGGGAGCAGAACTTCTCCAAATTGCGCGTCTTGGCGCAGCAACTTCTGTCCAACCACTCCCCACCTCTCAGCCCTAACGGAACCGGCTCCAAGCCCCTGGAGGACCTGGACGTGAACACGGACGTGTATTCCAAAGTGCTGGTCAGTGTGATCTACGTGCTGCTGTTCTCTGTGGGCTGTCTGGGGAACTCTATCACTTTGTACACGCTGCTCACCAAGAAGTCCCTGCAGAACCTGCAGAGCACCGTGCACTACCACCTGGCCAGCTTGGCTGTATCCGACCTGCTGATCCTCGTGCTCAGCATGCCCATCGAGCTCTACAACTTCATCTGGGTGCACCATCCCTGGGCGTTTGGCGAGGCCGTGTGTAAAAGCTACTACTTCCTGCGTGACGGCTGCTCCTACGCCACAGCTTTCAACATCACCAGCCTGAGCGCCGAGCGTTACATGGCCATCTGCCACCCCTTCAAAGCCAAGAGCGCCATGTCCCGCAGCCGCACCAAGAAGCTGATCAGCGCCATGTGGGCGGCGTCCTTTCTGCTGGCTACGCCCATGCTGTTCGCCATGGGTCAGCGAACCGTGGAGGGGGAGCCCATCTGCACCACCATCGTGAGCACCGCGACGGCCAATAGCGTCTTACAGGTGAGGCAGGAGGGGAAGGGTTAATAAAATTAGTCTGTACCTGAACAAACATACCATCTAAACCTCACCATCAGCCTAACCCTCACCTTAAACCTCACTATCAGCCTAACCCTCACCTAAAACCTCACTATCAGCCTAACCCTCACCTTAAACCTCACTATCAGCCTAACCCTCACCTTAAACCTCATTATTAGCCTAACCCTCACCTTAAACCTCACCAGCAGCACAACCCTCACCTTAAACCTCACCAGCAGCACAACCCTCACCTTAAACCTCACCAGCAGCACAACCCTCACCTTAAACCTCACCATCAGCCTAACCCTCACCTTAAACCTCACTATCAGCACAACCCTCACCTTAAACCTCACCATCAGCACAACCCTCACCTTAAACCTCACCAGCAGCACAACCCTCACCTTAAACCTCACCAGCAGCACAACCCTCACCTTAAACCTCACCAGCAGCACAACCCTCACCTTAAACCTCACTATCAGCCTAACCCTCACCTTAAACCTCACTATCAGCCTAACCCTCACCTTAAACCCCACCATCAGCACAACCCTCACCTTAAACCTCACTATCAGCCTAACCCTCACCTTAAACCTCATTATTAGCCTAACCCTCACCTTAAACCCCACCATCAGCACAACCCTCACCTTAAACCTCACCAGCAGCACAACCCTCACCTTAAACCTCACCAGCAGCACAACCCATCATGGTTCTACTTTTTTGTAATGAGTTAAAAAAGAAAAGCATAAACACTTCATAAAGCATAACTTTGTGTCTGTTTTAGAAAGCACATGTCATTTTTATGTCCAATTTTTTAAAAGTGGAGGAATGAAGATTTTGTCCTCTGGTGTGGCCCCATGTTCTATTTTTTAATCAGGCACTTCCACTGACAGCTTTATTCATCTGAAGGACCCAATTGATGGTCATGTGACTGAAACCTCCTTTGAAGTCCATAATCACATGATCAGTTTTGATCAGATGTTTCACTGAAAGTGATCAGATTTGTTCTTTTATTGTGACTCACATTTACTGAACAAGTTAAACTATTAACAAAGAAACAATCATCATATTATATTATGATATAAGATAAATATCAAAACAATAACAAAGTGTCTCTATATTACCTAAAATTCATTATATATAATATTTAAAATACACTATCACAAGTTTGGACACCCTCTGGTTTTTTATGATTTAAAAATGTTCTGCATTGTAGATTAACACTAAAGTCATCCAAACTAAGAGTAAACACATCTGTAATTATTTAGTAAACAGAACCGTGTTAAACAAACCAGAATATGTTTATAGTTTACAATCTTCAAAGTAGGCACCTCTTGCTTAGATGCAGCTTTCTTGGCAGTTTTTTGACGTTTGAAACATCAGTTGTGTGTCTACTTTAAAGACTAAAATCTTAAACATGTTTTGGTTTGTTTAACACTTAAGTTTACTACATGATTCGTTATGTGTTCACTCAGAGTCTGGATGACTTCAGTGTTTATTTACAATGCAGGAAAAAAAAACACTGAATGAGGTGCCCAAACTTTTGAGTGTATGGTGTATGTTTATGTATGTATATATAGTTTAATGGCATGCTGTAAGTCATGTTGGAAAAACAGTGAATGAAATGATAAGCTAGTGACCCTGTATATTTACTCAAATATCAGATTTCGCTAAATGATTTTTATTAGATGTATTTATCATCTGCCCATGTACATACTAAGAATAACTGGAGCTGATAAGATGGTGGCTTTGGATATTAGCTTTAAATCGGTGAAGATAATTTCTGTGTAAATCCTGAGTAAGTCATTCACTTCACTTTGGTTCAGATGTGTTTGTAGAGCACTTTTACTACTGGAGTTATCACAGATCAGCTTTATAAAGGTAGTCCTGATTCAAACTCCCCCACAAAGAATTCAGAGACAACAGCAGCAATAAAGGTGCCACAAGAGTGAGAACCACTGACCAACTTTCAGTTTCTGGGTTAGTCTAAAACACTATGTTACAGCCTATTGTACAAAAACATTCATCAATATTGTTCATATGTTGAAAATGTTCATGTGTTGCCCTTTAGCCTAATTCAGATTGATTAGTTTGAGTGGACACCAAGTAGAGCAAGTCCATCCAGAGCAAGTTGATTGAGTGAATCTTCAGAAGCAGTAATATTTGTTGGTTTGTGATTGGTGAAGGTTTTTTGGTGGATCTGTGCACTACAAGACTAAATATGGCCAAAAGTCTGCATTTTACAACTAAAGTTTAGTATCAGACAGGACTAAAATAATCAAACTCTGAATTAGCTAAACAACAGTAGATCATTCAGTCAGAAGAGGAGGAGAAAAACACAGACATGGTGGATCTGAATGGAATAAAATCACAGTTGTCACACCAGATACTGAAAGCAAAGGTTCACATACTTGTACCTCTCACAAATGTCATATTGGATCATTTTCTCAAAAAATGAATGAGCAAGCATAATATTTGTATCTCATTAGTTTAACTGGGTTCTCTTTATCTACTTTTAGGACTTGTGTGATGTTTTAGGTCATATTTATGCAGAAATATAGAACATTCTAAAGGGTTCACAAACTTTCAGGCACCACTGTAGATCACTATGTATGTAATGAATCTACATAATGAGGTTAACTTTTTGAATTGAAAAACTGAAATAAAATAACTTTTCAATGATATTCAATTTTTTAATGATGCACCTGTATCCACGATTTTCCTGAGTTTCATATCTGAAGCTGGTTTTTGGTTTCCGGTTAGAGTGTTTATATTGTGAATAGCAGACGTTCATTGCTGCTCTTTTCTGAAACATGGCCAAAAATACGAAGTGGTTGCACAGAAAGGACACATTAAAAAGCTGTGGTGACTGTGTTTTGGAAGTAGCCCATCCCTCCGCGCTCACAGAGTGGGTAGATAACATGAAATTGTGGCTATTCTGATATAGTGAACTACTTCGTCTTTTCCGAGAGTGTAGATGGGGAAAAGCTACGGAACTATAAGAGCACAGAGGCATACAACTACCTTTAAATCAACAAAATAGAAAAGGTAGTGTTTAACAAACACGGCGACTTCATTTAAAGCTGAGGGAGAGATGAGTCAGACTGTCAGCCGAGGTAATTGCCAGGCGTGGCTAATGCTAATGCTAAGGGAAACTGGAGTAGTTGAGACAGAGCGTTGGGATAAGCTCAGATCGTATTTGCTGTGAAACATTGAGACCCTAATCCATTGATATGTATAATGATATTTGTTGTAGTTTTATTTTTATAACGGTGTCTACTTATATTGTGCTTATGAGTGGATGTAAGGCCTCATTAAGGAACTGAAAAAGTTGTAAATAACTCACTATTTCAGGTGTAAAACTTTTCAACAAAGTGAAACAACCAAACATATATATCCTCTTGGATGACACTTAAGTTTTAATGCTGCAAGCCATGCTAGCTTCCTTTTCTTCTTATATGGTATGGAATGCAAAGCAAAAAGTTGCCAAACACGGACAGTGTTTACGAAGCTGCTGGTGTTCAAAGTACGTACGTACTTTATTCATTTTTATTGATGTGATACCCGACAACTGCACATGTTGAGCCCGAGCACATATTAAATGCATGTAATCTGTATAAACGCTAGTTTTATTCATCTCACCAGAAATGTTTGGGTTAGCACTGCTGAAATTCTAGCATGAGTAGAGGCAAAAAAATGGTATACAGAAATAGTAGGGTGTCATGGCAGCCCCCATTGGATTTTCAAGAAAGTTGTAGATATATTGAAGTATAGTATATGTGAGTATTTTGGGGAAGTAGCTGAGGGGCTCTTTTTTGAGCCTTTCGGGCTTCCCTGCAGAACTCAATTACATTTTTTTTTTACAGTGACTTGGCGTGAATGCTTCTCTGGGCAGGCCTGGGAATTGTGCAGGATTCTGGATTTGATTCAGTGATTTTCTTCAAGTGACATATTCAGACAAAGACACTTTTTTACACGTTATCACATTTGAGTTATAGAAGAAATATTATTTTCTATATGAAAGAATGAGAAGAGAATGAAAATAACTGACTTGTATGAAAGTGAATGACTATAATTCAGAAATGTTCTGAGTAGAGAATATGTGAAAGCTACAGAGAGATAAAGAGAGAAAGAAACTGTTAAAGAAAATGTTTTCAGTTTGTCGGTGAAGTGAGTAGACAGAACCTACCTTATTTTCATTCCTAATGTACTTTCAGGGGCAGAATCTGAGGCTCTGATTACCCTTAAATGCACTTTTTAGGAGACATGGGTCTGTGGTCCACTATAATCTCATTTGACTTGAGTTTGAGAGGATTTTAAATTATTTTCTGTTTCAGATTGGAAGTGAATTCAGATATAAATGCAATTTATAAATAAATAATCCTGCAGTTTTTAAACTCACAGCTATGGCTAAGATAATGAAATTAATGCAACATAATTTATAACAAACAATGACTTTAGGGGAACATTTTACTTGTATTTTATTTATTCTTGATTTAGGTTTATTTGTAATATGCCATTGTGCCAAGCAGTGGTGACATTCAACTGCACGTTTACAAATATGAATATGAAAGTGAATAGGTGCAATTATGATAGCCACAAACAGTGATTTTAAGCGAGCATTTGACTTTTTTCTGATTTAGTGATAGGCCTACTCATAACAAAAAAGACATGGCATCATGCAGCCTTCATAACACTAAATTACACTGTACCAAGCACAAGTGCCACAATTTTTTCGTCAGTTGTCAACCTGCATTCCTACCGTAGTGCCACCAATTTTTACCACTTCATATCTTTTATCCCCTTTCCTTTACAGTCCACTTGGAATAACACCAAACTCTCTTCTCCCATTGTTTTCTTTTCGACTATTTCTTCCACATACACTGATTTTCCTAATTTTACTCCTAGAAATGAAAGTTAAAATTAAATTCGCCCATTATTTTTATACAGGCCAAAATAAAATAGTTTAAGCATGCTCTAGATCAGGGATACTCATTGTGCGGCTCCCGAGCCACATGCGGCTCGCCATGCTTTATTGGTGGCTCTCGTGACTGGTTACAAAAGTACGCCAGCACAGCCAAAGTATTTTAAAATATTTTTAAAGTTTTTAAAGTACATATAATGCGCTCAACATTCCAAGCACTTGCCTTCTATTTCTCATTTTGCCTCAATTAACGGTGGTTCCAAATGGGGGATACTGTGGAAGCTGGCAACACAGGCACTGTTTCCAACAGCAGGCTGCACGAGACAGCAGAGCACAGTTGCCAGGTTCGCGGTTTTCACGCCAAATTGGGCTTCTTTGAAAATCCAGTCGCGGGTGAAAATTCAGGGGTTAGGGTTTTTTTTTGTGTTTTTTGAAAAATTCAAAAAGCATCAAAAAGTGGGTGTTGCCTTGGATGTTACGTGAATGAGAACATAATTACAACTAAAGGAAGGCAGTCATATAAAAAGTTTGAAATGGAGGAGCCCTTAAAAGTCACGAAAAAAAGATGAGATCAGAAAAAGGCAGTTAAAATTGTGTATGCGTGAGCTTGAGTGAAATTAAATAACAGATGGAAAGAACTGTACAAACGTTCATAATAGCTCTTCATGTAACCAGAAATCACAAGGCGATGAAAAAAGAGGATCAGAGGAGAGAAGAGAGTTCAGGAGGGGCAAGAACAGAAATAAATAAGTCAGTTTTGTTTTTGTTTTGCTAATTATGGTACTATTAAATGTTCTTGACTGGGATGTAAACTTATAAAAGAACTAATAAAACACTCATGTTACCATATTATTAATAACTTTAAGATAAATAGCAATACTGATAATAAATCCCTTATACACAAAATACTAAGTCATACACTTGTACACAGTTGTTTTGCCATTCGCTTCAAAAGTGTGACAGACTGGGTTAGTTTAAGCTTCTAATGTAAACTAATTCAGTAATGTCTTTATGAAGTTCACACAACTGACTAGAATGCATTCAAAATCCTGATTAGAATTTATATTTTGGATTTCATTCATAACTGCCCAGCACCCTTCATCACTCATCTCAACAACTGGGACCAGTTATCCGCTTGCATGGCTTTTCCTACCATTGCTTTGCTGATGGTACTCAGCTCTATCTGTCATTCCCGCCTGATGATGACTCTTCCATCACGGCCTGGATATCTCACTGCCTCTCAGATATATCCTCATGGATGAAGAATCACCACCTACAACTTAACCTCTCTAAGACTGAACTACTGGTCTTCCCCGCAAAACAGTTGGTTCAACACAACCTCACCTTGACGATCGACTCACTCTCACTCTCTCCGTCAAAGGTTGTTAGGAACACAACATAGAAACCAAACATAAGTTTGATGACCAGCTTTCATTCACACATCATGTGTCCTCTGTTGCACGGTCCTGCCGCTTTGCGCTCTATAATATCAGACAAATCAGACCGTTCCTAACGCAACATGCCACTCAACTCTTGGTACAAGCTGTGGTTATCTCACGCCTCGATTACTGCAACGCTGTGCTAACAGGCCTCCCAGCCTGCACTATTAAACCACTACAGATCGTCCAGAATGCAGCAGCACGTCTGGTTTTTAACCATCCAAAATGGGCACATCACCCCACTGCTCATTGAGCTACACTGGCTTCCGATTGCTGCCCGGATCAAACACAAAGCCTGCATGATCGCCTATAAGGTGATCACAGAGCAGGCTCCCTCTTATCTGCACTCACTCCTAAAAGCTTATGTCCCTGCCTGGTCGCTGCGCTCCTCCACTGAATGTCACCTTCCTTTGCTTAACATTCACACAAAGCAATCCAGACTGTTCTCCTCGGTAGTTCCCAGATGGTGGAACAAGCTGCCTACCACCACTAGAGCAGAGGTGTCCCTCACTGGGTTCAAGAAACTCCTAAAATCCGAACTCTACAAAGAGCACCTGCTCTAGTGATCCCAAATACTCCCATGAGTACTGATATGCACTCAGCATTCGATATCGAAATGTTAATTCTAGTATACTAGTACTAGTAAATACTAGTACAACTCTAGTATTTTTCGCATCTGTAGTCTCCCACTATTGTAAGTCGCTTTGGATAAAAGCGTCTACTAAATGCAATGTAATGTAATGTAATGTAACAACAGCTCTCTTCACTGTCCCTACATGCTAACCTGCCTCACTCACCTCATATTTTTTAAATGTGAGGGGAACACAACCTCTTCACAAATAATTATTGTGATTGCCTATGCTCTAACCATTAAACATGATCTGTCCCTCCATTTCCTGCAGTCTTTATTTCTGCTATACCAGTTTACTAACTTAGCTGCTAAATACAAAAAGTTTAAAATGATTTTTTCTCTTTCATCTCTTGGAAACTGAGTACTTTTGGCTCACAGATGAAATCTCTTTATTTAAGTAATCTTCTTGACCTGTTCTTTAACAAGACACAGTAACACATGTAGTTGTGTACACTAAGAAAGTATGAAAAATAGTCTCAGTGACCACACAAAAATGGCACTCTTCCTCAACGAGTGAGCAAGAGAGAGACAGTGAGCAAGAAAGTGATACAGTGAGCAAGAGACAGCAAGCGAGCGAGCGAGAGACAGAGAGCAAGAGACAGCAAGCGAGGGATACAGCAACCAACAGAGAGAGCTACAGCAAACAAGAGAGTGATACAGCGAGAAGGAGAGAGATACAGTGACTGTGAGAAAGATATAGTGAGAGTGAGATACAGCAAGAGAGAGATACTAGTGATGTGAATTCCGGCTCTGTCTAAATCAAATCAAATCAAAAATTTATTTATATAGCGCTTTTTACAATGGGTGTTGTCACAAAGCAGCTTTACATAATTAGTATCAGACAATTTGCTTCTAAGCCCGATGTGAGCAAATCGAGGCAACAGTGGCAAGGAAAACTCCCTCAAGGCTGGAGGAAGAAACCTTGGGAGGAACCAGACTCACAAATGGGATCCATCCTTCTCTGATCAAACTACTGATAGAGATTTACATCCTTAATTAAGTCTGACATTGTGCTGTAGGATAAAGCAATAATGATATTATTAACAGTGATCATTGCTTCCATATCAGGTATCATAATTAAAATGCAGTAGCATTAGAGCTTCAGTCCGATCATTGCTAGTAGTATATGTAAGTGAGCAGCAGGTCTGGTGTCAACCGCAGGAAAACCCACTCCGGAGCATAAGGAATTGACCACAGTAGGTGTAGTGGACCAGGTGGTCAGTTGCGGACTGTAGGAGAATTCAGCCATCGATTACCTTCAGTGGCCATTTCCTCAGAGAAGAGAGAAGAGAACAAACAGCAAACAGAAACAATTAGGATGAGTGCAGTAGAAAACATATGTGAATGTTTGCATTCAGATGGCATCTGATCTGACTGGAAGGAAGGAAACCAGAGGGAACATAGATATTAGAGCGTTATCAGAACAGACAGGTATCCATCCATAACACCATCATCAACCTCCAGCATGTTGGCACAATATCGTAGAGTGTCTGAGATTTCCTCAACTCCCAGTGTTCATGAAGTCCTGTAACGACAGTAAATGGAAAGGAGAGGTTAATTACAAAAAGCTAAACTGAACAGGTGGGTTTTGAATCTTGATTTAAAAGTAGAGACTGTCTGCATCCCGAACACTAGCTGGAAGAGAATTCCACAATCGTGGGGCTATATAGGAGAAGGCTTTTCCCCCTGCTGAAGCCTTATGAATTCTAGGAACTAGTAAGAAACCGGCACCCTGGGATCTGAGTAATCTTGGTGGGTCATAGCGTGTGATGAGGTCTTGCAGGTATTCAGGGGTGAGACCATGCAGTGTTTTATATGTTAATAAAATGATTTTGTAATCAATACGATATTTAACTGGAAGCCAGTGGATGGCTGATAAGACTGGACTGATATGATAAAATTTCCTGGTTTTAGTGAGGACTCTGGCTGCAGCATTTTGAATTAACTGGAGTTTATTCAAGTTTTTTGCTGAAGCAGCCTGACAGTAGTGCATTACAATAATCTAATCTTGAAGTAATAAAGGCATGTACTAATTTTTCTGCGTCAGGTAGAGATAGGGCATTTCTTAACCT
>BRDA01041192.1:0-17641 GCA_036984385.1 Crenuchus spilurus
ATGGAGGTACTCAAGTACCTTTAAAGGTGAATTTAAGAGGCAAAGAAGACCCCAAAGTGTTAATATTAGCCTTATGCTCCTAGACAACTGAAAAGCATTCTGAGAAACTGTACAGGCTGCCTTGTATTTATTACCAGTGTCAGGACTAACTCTTGCATTCAGACCCACACTCACATACAGTATCTGCCTCCTGGAGTCAAGCGCGAGGTGTGAATTGAATGCTAATGTTATGCAGATTTGCTGTAGGGAAAATGAATGGATCAGTACACAAGTCCAGTCCAAATATATGGAACAAAGCAGATTGCTCCCAGAGAAAAGGCAAATCCTGGGATACTTCAATAAGCTCTTGCATGTCATGGGAGTTGGAATATGATTTAAAGATAAACACTCAGTTCCGAGGCTCTGAGGGATTGCTGGTTCAAATCCCAGATCATTCTGATTCACCATCAGCAGCCAGAGCCCTGAGAGAGCAAACTTGGCTGTCCTTTATCCGTATTGGTACACGGAGTTCTCTCCCCATTACCCCAACTGTAATGCTGGCCGGCTCAGGTGTCTGTTAGCTGATGTATCAGAGCTGCCCAGTGACAGTTCTTCAGTGGTAGTTTGAAAAGAGGCAGAGGATGACTTCACATGCATCACAGGAGGCCTGTGTCTGTACACTTGTATTAGTTTAATAGATGAATCACAAGCTACCTCCATTGGTTACTGTGTTAGTGACGCAGGCGTCAGTAACTACGTAGCCAAGCTGGTGATGTAGCTTTCATACACAGAAGATGTAGAGATTTAGGTGCATCAAACAGTCATACTGTCGTGTACAACACTTACATCTCAACACACAGACTCAGTGATGGAGGAGGCTGGTATACACTGCAGTACTGTGCTGTACTCATGGCCGGCTGTGTAGCAAAAGACATGGTTGGCACTCTGTCCTAGGTGATCCCACCCTAGTACTCCAAGTGGACGGTCGCTTCTGGTTGAGAGTACGCTGTGTGTGATTGGCTGCCACTTCTTGACGGTGTGTGTGGTTGAGTTCTAAGTGGGTAAAAGGATTGTGCTAATTGTAAAACATCCTTGGGTTTGAGAAAGGTGCTGTATAAGTATAATGTTCATTCAAAAACTGATTTGAGCATCCAGACTAAGACAGATCTGTACAAATCTGAATTTAGTCACATTTCAAAATACCTCCACATGTGGTTTGGGTCCAATTTGCTGTCTAGCCCTATATATATATATATATATATATATATATATATATATATAAAATGGGATTTGCCAAAAATGGGATTTGGCTAGCAGTCTGAATATAGCGTATGAAACTAAGTGATGTCGCTAGTAAGGAATAACTTTCACTTTTCCTCCAGATAATGCTTAAGATGTCCATGATCTTCCATTTAGACCAAGTAGATGTTTGAGTGATCAACAAAAGCATTTTTTGTTTGGTGATTGTGGAGGATTTTTGGTGGAATTTAGGAAGATTCACAAACTATGAGACTAAATACAGCAAGCAGCATTGGGAAAAAATCTGGAGACAACATGTTCCCTAAAAATCAGAGATGTGTATCCAGACGAGCCTAAAATGAGCTCTAAGTTAGTTAAAAAAGCAGCTAATTTATACTGTATTTTATCAAAGGTGAAGGGAATAAGACACTGACATATCTGATTTGGATGAGAATGAAATCACAGAGGAGCTCCTGTAGAAGATGAACCCCCATGTACATTAAATCCAGTCCCAACAAGACGAATAACATCAGTCTCACATAGACCTTGCCTACCATTCCATGCACTCTACTACTGATTTGGAGCGTCTCCAATATTTCTCACAAAGCTAGTTAGGCTGTTGTCATTCTCAGTTCTGTCCTGAAAATGCTCTTAAAACACAATTGGTCCTTTCTTCAAGAAACCTTCATGTTTAAACTCTAATGCGAATATAAAATGATGTGAATGACATCTGTTCTGATTCAATAAGGGAACGTTGGCAGCCTTATCCATCACCTGTATAATGTCTCGTCCTAAACTGACCTCTGGTGAATGGATGACTAGCACCCAGTGTTTATTTCATGGAGCTGAAGCACATTGCCTGTGATTAGCATGGCTATTCTAGTGGCCTTAATAAGGCTGAGATATGCATTATTGGTCTGAGTCCAGACTGAAGCACGTGTTAATCCACAGGTAATGATTCTCATTTGCATGGAGTTTGCATTAGAGCCAGCAGTGTGGGAACAGTACAGAACCTGCAGGTATTCATGGTCCCTTCAACACTCTAAGGGTGTGAAGGTCCAGTTACAAAAACCCGGCACTCGTATTCATCCAGTATCTGATCCAGGGTCAGATTACACTCCTCTTTCTCTCTCTAATGGAGCCGTGTTAGGTTCAGAAAAACATCCTGGATTAGCACCTCCGCTCTGGGCCATTTTATGAATACCAGACTGAGATCTGAAAGGATGACATCTGAAGCCGTAGCCTTGGTAGAGGTCGTGTAATAGCCAACCCTCATTACCGATCATGAGCTCCACAGGCACGTGTTGACTCAGGGGCCGATCAAGGAGAAAGTGTCTGACATCAAATCCATAAAAAAAGCCAAAACAAACCCTATAAAACGTGTAAATTATTACTGTTCGCACTTTATGCTGTATACTATTTAGTACATTTTCTACAGCACACTAATATTAGAATTAATACAAATAAAATAAATGCAATAAGTGTACTGGTATCTAGTTTGGTTAATCAATACTTTACAGTACATTATGGTAATAGGCTCAATACTGGTGCTGATACCGACCCATATTAGCCTAGTTTGGGGAAACCAGGCTGGACCAAAAGAAATATTGACTAACACTGGGTTTGTGTGTAAAGTCGTCTCTCTCTGTCTCACTCTATACTTTTCTCTTTTTGTTTCTTTTTTCTGTCTCATTCTCTCTTTGTCTCTCAGTCCAATTTCTCTCCCTCATTCTCATTCTCTCTACCTCTTTCTCTCAGTCTTTCTCACTCATTCTCTGTCTCAGTCTCCATTTCTTTCTATATCTCTTTTTTTCCTCTCTCTCTCTCTCTCTCTCACTTTTTTGTTTCTCTTTTCTCTGTCTTGTTCTCTCACTCTGTTTCTCATTCTCTCTGCCTTTCGTTGTCCCTCTTTCTCTTTCTGTTGCCCTCTCATCTATTTCTCTTACCCTCTCTCTATACCTTTCTCTTTTTATTTCAATCTTTTTCTCTGTTTCTCATTCTCTATGCCTCTTTCTTTGTCCCTCTTTCTCTTTCTGTTGCCCTTTCTCATTCTCTGCTTTTTTCTCTGTCTCTCCCTCACTTGTTCTTTCTACCCCTTTCTCTTTATTTTGCATGAGCGAGTATTTCTCGCTAATGCATCTCTCTCTCTCTCTCTCTCTTTCTCTCACCCCATAGTAGTCACTCTATCTGCATTCTTAAGCCAGAAACACAGTGGACACCACTGCAGCTTCAGCTTCAGTGAAATCTCTGAGGACCATGCAGATATGACCTTCATTTCTTTTTAGGCTGAAATGCAGCAATGAATCGGCCCAAGACGAGCATTTAAGTTATGAGATGAATCCTAAAGCTGGCAGTTTGCTGCAGTATGTATTTGTTATTAGAGGTGATAAGTTCACTCTTTCATGAAAGCTTGAAACTTGGTACATTAGCACAGCTTGGGATCCTGAAAATGTTCAGTGTTCAGGCAGCCATGGCTGATATTTTACTTTCCGCTGTAAGTGAATTATTTGTAGCTCCAGTTGAAAATAGTGGGGATGCTGTGTAAAATGTAAATAATTGCAAATGAACACAGGTCTCATATTTTATTCACAATAGACTACAGAACACATATGAGATGTTGAAAGTGAGACATTTTACCATTAAATGAAAAATATTAACTCATGTAAAACTTGATGGCACCAACACATCTCTGCAAGGGACAAGGCCAATGGTGAAGATCGGGTGCTCTTGATCTTGATCATGATTCTGGATTGGAAATTACTGCATGGGCTCAAGAACACTTCTAGAAGCATTTTAATTTTCTCCCCACTTCCAGACGTCTTTTGAGATTGCGCTTCATTTTTGAAAACATTCAGGGCCACAAACTGTTCAATTGCACCAAATTTCATTACCATAATTTCCACACATCACCTCCCAGCTTCATGTGTGAGTTATGTGCTGTAATGGAACTGCTATCTTAAGCTTGTCTTGGCTGTTGTTTGCAGCCTTTCTGGGTTAAGAGCACACTTCACGTGCGTCATTTTCCAAAGGGGCAGCTATAAACTGGTCGGTCTTTTTATGTGTGCTGTACAATCACTAACAGAGGCAGAGAGAATGGAGCAAAGGCATCAAGCCTGAGGGCCAAAACAGCTCAAATAACAGCACCGGCTCTGTCCATTGTACCCAAAAGGAGCTGGAAAACATTGGGGCCAACAGTCCACACCATGTGCTACTGATTCTGCTTAAATCACATCCGTACGTTAGAACAGGCCTGACACTATTACATGATTTCATCTTCCAGATTCAATTTCTCAAATTCCATCCAAGAGTCCAAAAATAGAACACTGGCAGTGTGACATTCAGCTGTTTTGTCTCAAACCTTGGCCTGGGGCTGCAGTACGAAAACTTAGAAGCTGAGAACAGAAACCAGAAATATTTTAATTAAACGTCACTGTGTATCCCTTTTTCCCTCAAAGAATTGCCTATATGAATATATACTGTATATACACTCACTGGCCACTTCATTAGGTACACATACCTTGTATCTACACTCATTGTCCATTTTATCTCCACTGACCATATAGGTGCACTTTGTAGTTCTACAATTACAGACTGAAGTCCATCTGTTTCTCTTTATACTTTGTTAGCTTCCTTTCACGCTGTTCTTCAGTGGTCAGGACCCTCCACAGGACCACTACAAGGCAAATATTGTTAGGGGGATCATTCTCAGCACTGCAGTGACACTAAATGTGGTTTGAGTGGGTTGAGAGAAGTTTTATTTATATATGTTAATGAAAAATTGGCTATTTCAGTGAATATTGGGTTCAGGTATTTGTTAGCAATATTAGCGTTGCAACTCCAAGAAGCTTATTGGGTGATTGACCATCTTATGGTCTTAGCTTGTAAATTTGATTTCTGATTGAACTATTAATCAGAATTAATTAATTAATTGGAGAACAGTAGCTAACTTGCAAATCCTGGAAACTTTGTACTTCTGTCTATAGATTATGGCCAGGTAAATAGCTAGCTTTTACACACGCTCATAACAGAATATTATCACCTTTAACCATGTGACTGATTTGCAGGCCAAGACTAACAGTGTTCGCTCAATGGTGCTCAATGATTGCTCAATGATTGCTCTGTATCACTTGTTGGATTGTCATTCCCCTTTAGCATCACTGGCTTGTGGTGTTGTTGGGAGGCACTAAATATGTGAGAAGTCCATTCTCTGTACACCTTCACTACGGCGACTCTAGAACATCCCACAGAGTTAGAGGTTTCTGAGATGAAACCCTTCACCTGTTACCCTATTATTGTGCCCTTTTGGACATCAGTCACATCACGAACCTTTGTCTATGATGATGGTTTTACACACTGCTACAACTGATTGGCATGTTTGTTTATTTATACATGCAGCAAACCCTTTTATGTCGTTTGACATCCCAGGTCCACTTCATTCCAAACCAGGCGTGTTCATAATATTCTGATATATATCACACACACACACACACACACCCATAAAGGTTAGAGAAACGGTCTTGGGACTGAAGGCAGTGTTAATTTCATTTATGATAATTATGACAAAAAATATTCGTTGATGACCATTTTTTCACGAGGAAAACGAGACGAGAACTAAATAAAAACTAATATTTTAAAAAGGGAAACTATGACTAAAAGTATTAGACTTTTTGTCGGTGAATAAAAACGAAACAAAAATGTCGCAGAATGATAAAAATAATGGTTTGTCCAGTAATCCGCAGACCTGACTTTCTCAAAGCACCCTAAGCTCCTGTCACACTGGTGAAGTTTAACAACACAACGTGCTGACGTCACAGCCGCAGCTTGAACGGAAAAGAAGAAGTGATTTATGGAGCAATTTCACTTTCGCTGCCACACAAAACAAAACAAAGTGCAAAGTTTGTGGATGTAAAATAACTGGGAAAAACACGACTAACCTCAAGAGGTCCTCAGTTCTCACCACCGCGAGCTTTACAAAAAGGTAAGCTAACATAGCTAATGTAGCTAGTTCTCTAACGGTGATGATTATGTATATCTGATATGTTTCATTTTTGAATGTTTCAGTGTATAAAGGGGAAATGTGTAATCTGTTATCATTATTTTAGGTGTTTAGGTTAAATAGATCACAAACACATCTAACTGGAGCCGTAAGACACACATACAGCCTCTGTTTCATTTTAAATACAGTCATATAACGAAACAAAGAGGAAAGGCATGTAAGGTGTGGTAGTCCACATTAAGTGCAAGTTAATATTAGCCAACAGGTACGAGTAAAAGTAATGAGAAAAGGCCAGCATACCGGAGAAACTCAACTCTTTCCCTCTTAATCTAACCTTTATCATTTGTAACAGAAAGCTCAGAGAGCAGACTTCTCTCGTGTGTCTGTTGTTGGTTATACTGGATATTTACGCAGATATAAATAATTTCTGGGTTTTAAGAGGCTGTGAAGGGATTGCTGTTACTGTGTGTGTTTAGTCACGTTGATACTAAATTGTAATTACATACTACATTTTGTCATGTAAAAGTTAAATAAACACAAAGTGTTTTAGAAAAAGAAAAATGGGTCAATTTTCTTCCACAATATCTGATGTCATTGTGTTATTAAATGTAACAAAAATTAAAGACTATTGTTTAATTAAAATAACAGTAAGCAGTCTAAAATAGCTCTAATTTAAAATAGTTTAACTAAAAAATACAACTAAAATTAGATTAAATATTTTAAACATTTAACTAAAACTAGACTAAAATGTTTTCAGTTTTCATCAACAAAAAATAGACTAAAACTAACAATAACTACATGACTAAAATTTGACTAAAACTAATATACATTTTAGTCAGAAGACTAAGACTAAAACTAAATCAAAATCACCTGTCAGAATTAACACTGACTGAAGGGTTGCTGGTTCAATCCCCAGAATAATAGGACACAGCTGAAGTGCCCTTGAGCAAGACAGCTAACCCTTGAGTGCTCCCCGGGTGCCACAAATGATAGGCAAGTGTATGTCGGTGCTCAATGATGTGTGTATGTGTGCGTTCCCTGCACAAATGGGATAGAGGTGGAGGTCAAATTGTCTGAAAAGTCACTGAAGTTAACCATTAAGATACCTTCACCCTTGCTGGCCTTCTGTCATTACAGAATGCTTATCTAAATGGACACCAACCTATAGCCAAAACAAGCTCACTTTTGCTCGGGGACCCTCTCCACTGTTAGACAGCTTATGGGACCAATTAAAGACCATCTGAGTGACAGAATCTTGACTGTTCATTCCTCCTCTCCTTTCCTGTTCTCCACAGTTTAGCTCTTTCCACTGTCTCAGAATGTACTTAGTTTAATATTCACCCTTCCTGGGCTTCTGTATCTTTCCCTTACTCATTCAGGTGAATACAGGTAAGAGTAATAATAGGCTTAAGGTAAAAATAGCCAGATTGAGTCACAGTGAATGTGCCTCAAAATAGCTGACAGCAATCATCAGCACTCATAGCTAACTAATGATGGACTGAGACTGAGCAGAACAAACCATGACAAATTCCACCTACTGCTGATATGTGCAGGGCTGGCTAGACAAGAGACCTCTGACTAAAACTTATTACATTTTGATATTTTCCATTAATTTTTAAACTCTTTTCTCAAACTTTGCTTTTAAGATTAGTTTGAGTTTGTTTTATAGGTCCACAGTAATTGCCATCAAGTCGACTCCAACTCCTGGTGATCATATGGCTTGTTCATGATTGCATCCATCCATCTCATTGCTGGTATTCTTCTTCTTTTACCTTCAACTATTCCAGCATAACTTCTCAAGTGAGCTGGTTCTTCTCATAACGTGTCAAAAATAAGATCTACAGTTTGCAATCTGGGCATCCATTTATTTGACCAATGGTATTTCAAGTCAACACCAGTTCAAACACACATATTGTTTTATCTATACTAACATGGAAATCCACTGAAGCAGGTCTGGGTCTTAGAAGGGAGAAAAGCTTGTGTGTCTGCTGTAAGTGGTGTTGGTGGCCAACAGGAGGCGCTCTTCCTGTGTTCTGTATGGATCCCAATGACCCGATGCAGTGATGGGTACATGTTCTCGCATAAATGTTGTCTTTTTTAATGGTCCAGATTCTGTGAAGTCTGGTAATTTCCTCTAAAAGAGTAGGGTTGTTACCCTGATGTCCTGGCTAAATGTCCCACCGCTAATCATCTCTGTATTCAAAAAGTGGCTTAGTCTCTCCTCACATCTCTAATAGCCATTGTGTGGTGAGAGTTCAGTGAGTACACATTGCCACTGTGTGGTGGTGGTGGGCAGCCTCTATTCATGGCACCCAGAGAGCAGCTGGGGGTTAGATACCTTACTTAAGCGCACTTCAGTTATGTCCTGCCAGGAGATTTATCTGGCAACCTTCTGGTAACAAGACTGGATCCATAACCACAAGGCCATGGCTGCCCACAGCTTTAATCCAACACCTTAAACCACTCTCCAATGTACATTACAGCAGCACATACTGGACATCTAAATGGTATTTTCATGATGGTCAGGCAGTTTTGTCTAGTTCTAAGACCTGTATATATAGGCCATTCTAACACAAGGCCACTAGTGATGCCAAGTGAAGATATGTTGATCATTTATGCAGTGGTATTGGTGACTGTCTGTTAGTCTTCTGGTAAATGGTCTTGATAGTATATCCCTGCATTCGAGGAACGGCTGCCACCTGTGCATGAACATTTCTTTAATTCCATTAAGGCCAGTTATGCCTATGAGAACAAGATGCGTAAATATCACATGAGAACGCAGACTCTCAGAATAGCCGAAGGATATCATTAGTGTGTCTACATAGCCTGTCCTTATCCTTCCCTTTGACGGGTATTCCTTATCTTTGTGAGCCATCTTAATGAATAGTTGTTGACCTGCATTTGTTCGTGAATTCCACTGACTAAATATATTCACAGCGGCTCATATCTTTGGAATACATGGAACCCATCATCGAGGAGCAACAAAGGTTCCTGTCATCCATGCCATTTTCACTCTGTGCTAATTGTGTCCGATGCGGATGCACTATAGGCTTTTGGAAGCATCTGAAAATAGAGTGTCTTTTGAAAAATTCCTGCCACTGGTGAGACCTTGCCAAGAAAAAACCGGAGGAATGCATCCTCTAGGCCAGGCCAGGAGGGTCTGTCCCTGGCTGTTTGGGAATTTGACCCGTGTGGGTGGCTAGAGGAGGAAGCTGCGGAGATTGCTGCTGAAGCACGGCATTGTACAAAAACATCCCGAGCCGCAGGAAGCTGTGACACCACCAGGAAGCGGCCATGTCCGGCTTCAGCAGAAACCAATAACAGCAGGAAAACAAGATTAATGCAAACAAGCTCAAACATATAAGGTAATGTATTCTCCATTGTTCCACTTTCATCCGTGTGGTATTTAACACTCATTCCCTCGTGGCTTTAGAGCATCCGGCAGGTTTTGGCGTGTGAATGTATGAGTGTGTATGTGACCATGTGTGCACTAATCTAACTGTGTGAGTGTGTAGTAGTCTAACTTTGAGTGGTGAGTGATCGTCTTGGTCACTTCCTGCTGAACAATGGAGCAGTCAAAAAGGAAGGGATGGATACAGTTACAGGTTTTTCAACAGGGTTCTTGTTCACAGCTCAGTGCTGTCGTTATTTACCTCTGTGTTTAACAGGGATGTAACAGGATACAAATAGGTTATTTGGAAGTCAATTGTTTGCTTATGTCTTTGTCTGTTTTGACTATACAGGTTTCTATTTTTGGTTGGTATGAAACAACTTGAAACTTTATTTTTAAACTTACACCACACCACAAACACCTTGAGATTAATTATAAATTCCACTCACTCCTTGTTCTCTGCCTCCAAAATAGTTATATTTACATTTGACGATACTGTTTGAATACATTTACTTTTTTTTTTTTTGGCCAATGTTCTCCCTTTCCCAATGTAGTAGTAGCCAATTAACCCATCCCATCCACTAGGGGGCTCTCCCCATCACAATGCACTGTCCCTGACTCTAGGAGGGTGAAGACATGCACATGCCTCCTCCGTTGCGTGTGATGCGGCCACTGCCTCTTTTTGAACTACCACTGATACACCGTCACTGGGGAGCCAACGTGCTTGGAGGAAAGCGCAAGGTTCAGAGCTCCTAATGGACCAATCAGTAGATGCCTGAGCCAACGGACATTGCAATGTGTGAGTGATAGGGAGAATGAGAGCGCCATCTTACCCACCCAGAGACAGCACAGCCAATTTTTGCTCTCTTGGGCCCGGCCGTTGATGGCAAACAGCATGACCGGGATTTGAACTCACAATCCTCTGTTCATAGTATCAGTGTCTTAGCCTGCTGAGCCACTCAGGGAATATTAATGGACTTAAGCTACAAATGAAAGATTCTAATAATTTGAGATTCTGGATTTCTGATTTTCATGAGCTATAAGCTATACTGATGTAAAACAAAAATGGTTCAAAATGAATGTAATGAAAATAAGACCTTATATTTTGAAATACATGTATTATTGTGTATATTTTGAACACTCAGACTTTTTTTTGACAATATTCTAATTTTTGAAGATGCACTAGTGGTGTTTTTGGATATTCCCAAGTTAATTTTATATATATATAGGAAATAAAAAATCTAAAAGAAAAAGAAAAACAAGAAAATAAAATAAAAAACAATCATTAAAAACAAATAAAAACAAATAACATAGATTTAAAAAACAACAGGAATATATGTAACATACAGTGAGGAAAATAAGTATTTGAACACCCTGCGAATTTGCAAGTTCTCCCACTTAGAAATCATGGAGGGGTCTGAAATGTTCATCTTAGGTGCATGTCCACTGTGAGAAACATAATCTAAAAGAAAAAATCCGGAAATCACAATGTATGATTTTTTAAATAATTTATTTGTGCGTTACAAGCTGGTGTCTTGAGACTCAAACCTGAGTCAAGGGACCAGAAAACAATGCAGAAATCAACTTTGTCTCAAATCTTATTTCAGTTTCTGGGCGGATAAACCAGATTCTTCACTCCAGATTCTCATATTTAGACATGAAAAAGTCTTTTGTAATACATGACAGCTTTAGACTTGTTCCTATTTGTAGGAACTTGCTTCAACGTAGGACCAGACTGATGGAAACTATGCAAGATGAAAGCAGCCATATCACTGACTAACAGCATAGGGAACAGTACAAACCTTGCAGTCCAAAACTAAAACCTTTGATGGTAATTAATAAGCAACTTTGCAGAGAAAGTAAAAGTTTTGTGTCACTCAGTGAAAGTTCAGTGACTCATCGTCAGAACTTGGAATGATCCAAAGTAAATGACTTTATCTTACAAATATTATCTGCAGTAATAGTTCAACTGTAATCTGAGAAGGTGACCAGGGGATCTTTTCTGCTTTCAGCTGACCTACAGTAGATATTTTTATCTGAAACAACACTGTTAAAATACAATGAAGCAACTTCCTAATGAAAGACCTATTCAGAGGAGCCAGAGTTGGGCTTTGTTTTCTTTGGCTGCCAAAGCATTGCCAGCTCCTAGCTCTGAGCGTTGTTTGCATTGTCCATTCCTTTACTTGCAGAGTGCTCCATTGTGAGTCAGGTACCCTCGAGACAGAGGTCACGTCCTGCACAGAAACTTCCCCCTTTTCACTACCACCTACTGCTAGCACAATGCTAGGAAACTCAATCCAAACGTTTTCCCATTGCCTGGGCTAATGACCCAGAATAAAGAAACACAACTATAGCCATTTGGAAACTTGAGCCAATCATACAACTTGTTTAAACTTATAGTACGTACAGTATCACTGGTAATGTTCAGAGTCCTTGTCCTATTTAACTCATTAAACTCTGCTTCCAGATGACTATGTTGGGAAATCACCACAAAACAGCAGAAATCATCTCAAAGAAATCATCTCAAAACATTACAGAAATGACAAAACAGCAGAAATCATCTCAGAACATAGCAGAATTCACCACAAAACATCAAAAATCATTTCAAAACTTTGTGTAAGAATTGTGTAGGAAACACTGTGTAAAAGCCTTGATTAGCAGGAAAGAATTTCTCCAACTGCTCTTCTCTAAAACAACATTCAGCTAATGGTTGAGAGTTTGAGAACATGCTGTAAGTGAGGACCCATGATTTTGAAGTGTGTGTGTGTGTGTGTTTTAGTTGGTGTGTTATTTGCTGTTCATGTTTGGGGACTGGAGCCAGGGCTAAAACTGACTTTATTCACGTTCTCTTACTGCTAAAGCAACACTCTGGCACAGAGGGAGGCTGTTAGCAAACACATTTTAGAGCAAACAGCTCCATATCTGCTCATGGGAACACATATAGCTGTGTTTAAAGTACAAACAGTAACAGTCTGATATCCATATCTGACACTCAGTGACAAGTCATATGGGACTTTAGCTCAGCTGTTGATGTACAGTTTGTGTTAATCATTTTCTAGCATCATTAGTAGCTAGGTGGATAGATAGTTGGAATGGTTAGATTCAAGATACAATGTTGGGTAAATTTGGGATGCATAATTTCTAACATCTTTGCATCAGAAACAATTGGTTTATTTCTGTATAATGATTAGTAGAACCCCCATGACTTTATTATTTAGAAATCGGACCAAATGATTTGTATGTATGTAATGTGTATGTACAGTGGAACCTCAGTGTTCGACATTAATCTGTTCTAAAGTGCCTGATGATAACCAAAATGAACGATAACTGAAGTAATATTTACTAAAAGAAATAATGTAATCTAATTTAATCTAATTAATCTGTTCCAGACACTCCAAAATATTAACAAAAATACATTTTATATAGAATAACTATAGTTTTACATACAGAACACAATGAGAAATAAATACAAAAGACTAATTAAATGTATAAATTAACATTCGGAATGTGTAAAGATGTGTATTGGATCAGCCTTAGTGATAGAGATGCACATCCCTGATGGATGGATGGACCAAAACACATCACCAAAACATCTGTCAAAATCATCCATCTTATAGACTTTCCAATGTTGCAGCAGGGCTGGTAGGACACCAACCTTGAATCAGATTTCCAAAGATGGCAGCTGCAGCATTCAGCTACACAAGCTCTTATTGTTTTTAATAATGTGTCCTAAATAACATCAACTAGTCTGAGACTTTCAAAATCTGGAATCATTTGAGAAGTTATGACGATATATTTTTTTAACCGACTGGGTGACTATTGAGTTCTAGTCTCTGTTAGCAGTGTTAGCCTCACAGCTCCAATTCTAAACTAAAGAAGCAAAAATGGACTCCAAACATGTCTCGTCTGATCTGCTACATCCGAAGTAGGTGCTAAAATATGTAAATATAATATTTAAGTGAACAATTCTTTATTAAATACCAGTGTTTTTCTAATTTTATGCTCCTTTTTTAAATTGAGTCTTGTTTGCTGTTCTTGAAAACTCACATATTTGCAGCAGCTCTGACCCTTTATTGATTCTCCTGCTGAACACACTGTAGTGTCTGTGCTGCTGGTGACCACTGTTGTTGTTGTCGTCTGTTCAGTGACCCATCTCTCTGGGACCAGCCTTAGTGACAGAAGGGGTTCTGCTGGAGAACGTTCCACTGTTGAATTCTTAGCTCTCGCTCCAAAGCTAAAGGCCAGAGCCGTCCCCAACTGGGGCAAAGTCAAAACAGAGACATGAATCAGAAATATTTCAATCATGGCCCCTTTGACCCCTGTGTGTCATAATCTGTCAAAGCCTGCTAGCATAGTGTGACCGGATGTCCTTGTTTTCCAGAGATGCTCTAATTTTTAACTGTGAATTAAAAATATATCCAGAAAGTCATAAGAAAATCCTGCTAGCAGAGTATATGGGAAGACATTGCACATTGTGCTTGTTTTGTCCAACACAGGGTGCTGGATCCTGTTATATACTAACAACATCTACTACATGCTCACCTAGTTTTAAAGAATCTTCTGTATAAAACTCAACCAGAAGACCAAAACATCATCACAAACGCCTTCTCAAGACTATGAGGTTACTCAGGCACTGGTGTTCATTGATGCTATCTAATACTACATGCTCACCTAGTTTTAGAGAATGTTGCCACGTAAAACTCCAGTAAAAGTGAACTTCAAGTCCACAACATCACCACAAATGTCTTTTCAAGACTTAATCCAGAGGTTAAAGCAGGGCTGGGGTTATAGGATTTAACATATAGGTAGGTTATCTGATACAGTCTACTTGAATATATGATACCATCCATCTACAAACTCTATTTCCATTGTTTAGCATAACTTGACTCACTGTATGTCTTTTACGTATTTAAAACTGTTTAATCAGTTAGAATTCACCAGTTTATCACAGTAATACAGCCACCATAACCATAATAATACATGAAACTTTATTTAGAGAGAGTGTGTGTGTGTGTGTGTGTGTGTGAGAAAGAGAGAGAGAGAGAGAGACTGTGTGTATCTATATTTAACTGAGTTGTGCAGAACAGACGGTCAGTGCTGTCATGCTGTGTGTTAAGCCCGGTGTTTGCGGTGTCTTCAGCAGAACCGGAGATTCTGTATCTTCTGTGTAATTTTACACAGAGCTCAACTGAGTGCTTTGAGGAACCCATGCAAGAGCCACAATCAGAAACATCTGGCATGTCCTACACGCTTTGGAGTTGATGTTCTCAGGAACATAAAACCAGTTTGTTTGCAGATAAATGTACTGAATGACTGTAATGTTAGTCTTCAGCAGCTTCACAGCTCTCAGATCATCTTGGTGACCACTACAAAGTGTGAAAAGATGTTAGAAATGTCCAGAACAATGAAAACCAAGCTGAAGATGATAGTAAAATCCAGAGCAGTGAGTCATCTCGGCAGGACGCATGTTTTAAGTTAGTCCGTCAGTAACCGTTTGACCTCCCAGCAAAAGAGCGGTTTACATTTTTCAGCCCTCGTAAATGACCTGCTTGAGGAAATGCAAGTAAACAGTAGTGTTCTCTGCTGACCAACAAGCAGCTGGACATCATTAAAGAGGCTCGTCAAAGCCTGCTGTTGAGAGCTTTATTGGAGTATAGCTCCCAGTTTTAATGCACTTCCTCTTGTGCCATCGTCTGAATGCACATGAGAAAGATGGTGAGATTTAAACACAGAAAGACAGAGAGAGATTGGAATGAGAGTACTGCAATTTAGTCTTGCTATGACCTGCTGTCCATTAGGTTAAGAACTCTGTAAACAAACAGCAGAGTGTTTAGCCTGGACAGTCATCAAGGCCAGACTGCATTGCTGAGTGCTGAGTATTCTAATAAAACTGAGTAGAGCCTGGCTCACACTAAAGGATAGAAATGCTGCTTCCGACAATCGTAAATCACGATTTCAGGGTGATTGTAACTGATAATCTTCCCAGATCCTGTAGTGTAGGGCGTCTATAATCATATCTTTACTACACCAGTTTTCTTCCAGTGCAGTCATGGCTGCACTCAATTGTGAATCATAAATTATCACCCAATTCTGTGTTTCACCTTGTTAGTCAACTTTAATCCAACTCATTACCACCATTTTTACACTTATTTTTGGAATGTATGGTCAATAGACCTCATTTACATAAAATTTTTTAGTACAAATAAGCAGTTAACACGGGTCAATTTGACCCAAAGACCACAGAAGGGTTAACTATTAACATTTCAAGATAATCAACTCATCCAAAGCTTCCAAGCAGAGGCACAGAATCAAACACCCAACATGTTACCAACTTACATTGGCAGGTGAACAGGGACTACTCACCAAATAACTTGCAGAACACCTGTACACCTGTTTACAACCAGATGGAGTGACAGCAGGGATGGCCAATCACACATTAGCAAGAAATGGCAGAGGCAATCGATGAGCTTGTGGGCGGTCTAAAAGGAAACAAGTTTCAGCTTGAGGGGCCATTTTCCGCTTGGTCCTAGTGCTTGAACATCTCCATATGTCTGTGAGATCATGCAGTCTGAGGACCTGTATGACTAACAACAATCAAGGACAGAAATTCCTGTGAAAAATGTCATTATGTGTGCGTTTTCAGCATCATTTTTAAAATGTTGTAGTGTGAACGCAGCTTAATTAAGGGAACATTCACACAATGGTTTTCCATGCAAGCATTTCTTCATCATTGACTATAATCAAAGGGTTATGTAGGCCATGAGGTTAAGTTCAATTTATAGTCCATATGACAAGTGTTCCAGAGTATCACTAGGGTGTCTTAAACTTTGACGTGTACATCAGAAAGACGTAGATGTTGTTGGTCACTTTGGAGAGAAACTCTTGAGTTATATTCTCTGGGGTGTTGCAGTGGTAATGGTGGCTGTGTTTAGCCTACATTGTGTAAAGCTGGATGGATGGAGTCTCGCAGAGTTGGTCAATATCCACAATTGTATAATGGTCAGCAGAAATAGATTACTTATAGAAATAGTCTGTATTGATTGCAGTGTATCAAACATGTGGTCAGTGCTAAGGTTAAGTAATCCTAAAAGGGGCTCTGAGTGGCTCCGTAGACTAAGGCATCGTGCTCTCTCCAGGTGGATAGATGGTGCTCTCTCCCCATCATTGCCACTGTGATGCTAGCTGGCTCAGGCATCTGTTTGCTCATGTATCAGAGCTGCACTTTCCTCTGAGCTTGTTGGCTGCCTAGTGTAACATTGTAAATGGTAAAGACAGGGTGTGTTAGATTTCTGGACAGTGGTTGTGTGTATACAGCTGATTATTGCAGGTACTATACTAGTACTATAGTATAACATAGTAAAATAGTACTATACTATGTTTTTTATGCGTGAAAAATATTTGAAGCTATCAAAAATAATCAATTCTGATCAGCCAGAATCACTTGTGGCCCCATTAGATGGTGATTCTGTGCAGTTTACCATTACTAACTTAAACAGTGGTCAGTTATGAATCCCGCCGTACCCAAAACTGTGAATCTTTTAGAAGATGGTGTTTTATTCCAACATTACTAGAGCTCGGCAACATCTGTCCACCACAGTGCTGCATCTGAAGGTCTGGGATATATTAACAGCAAGAGAACCCTCACTTCTGGTAGACGACGTCATGGATGCTGGATGCAAACAGTCCTGAGCCACTTTGACTAGAAAATATTTACAACCAGACGATTGAGTTGGAGAGTCTCTGAAGTGGCAGTGCTTAATACCTGCCAAACGTGGCCTCAATCTGAGCATCTGTGGGATGTTCTGGAACAGCAAGTCCAGCTCCAGTTTACAAGGATCTGCTGCTTGATGCCAGACACCACTTTCTGCGCGTTAGTGGTTCAGAGCTGTTTTGGTGGCATATTAGCAAACTGTTTTTGTTATGGCTGATATGGTATATAATTATAATGAATGCAAACAAACAAATATGGTAGAAAAAGGGACAAACCGGATTCCAAAAAAGTTGGGACACTAAACAAATTGTGAATAAAAACTGAA
>BRDA01041196.1:0-14722 GCA_036984385.1 Crenuchus spilurus
GTTACATTTACTCAGATTAAACTTTTGATCTGTCATCTATGTTCTATTACGAATAAAATATTGACATTTGCCATCTCCACATCATTGCATATAGTGTCCCAACTTTTTTGGAATCCGGTTTGTACCAAGAAAACATGAGAAACACTTTTTTTTGTCGATAACAATGTCAACGGATTAAAAGAACTCCGCTAACATATATTTTTTTTCATCATATAAAACATTTCAGAGGTTTTGTTGTGACAGTAACCATGTTGGCAAGTATGGCTGTATATAGTTTATGGAAAAGAAACACAGTTATTGGCTTGGGCTGCCATCCTTAAACAGTTCTTAGTGTGGGAGTGAACCTGTTATAGATTCTTGCTCCTCAAAAAGGTCATAAAACAGGACAAATACAATGTTTTATGACTTTGAGGTATTCTTTGTCAGTAATCCTGCTGTTATATGAAGCTCTCTGGTGATGTGTATCAATGTCTGACTCCTGATTTCCTCACCAGGATTAAAACATGAGGGGAATAAAAGCCTCATTGCATAGATGATTTCTCATACTTGTCAGAACTAATTACCAAAACAGATCCTCCTTTATCCATGGCTTTAATTGTTAAATGAATACTCCAGCTTTTTTATGCATAATCTCCTGCATCTGTAGTGTTTGTACTTATATATACACACACAGTCGAAGCCAATGAGCAGATGTAGCCAATACTTTACCAATGTTCACTACTGCTCAAAAGTTTGTAGTCAGCCATTAACCCATAAGAGCCCATGGTGAAATAATACATCATATTATAAACCCTTTAAAATCTGGAAGGTCGGCCACTTGCCACATGGATTGATGGAATTTGGGCAGACTGCTCCATGTTGCAAGATGTGGGCCACATATACCCCAGATTAGGGCCACATATCAGCCAAATGTAGGAAACACTGCCATATATCTGCCAGAAGTGGACCACATCTGTTATGGTACATGTGGGCCAAATGTGTATTTTCAATATAAGGGCCACATTTGGCTCACATGCAATTTGCCATGCCAACAGTGGCCCACATCCATATGCTATCTGGGAAGGGATGTCCACAAACATTTGGAAAATAAAACATTACAGATCTTTGATGCTAGAAAGTGGCACTGTAAAATAAAACAATGTCTTCCGTGTTGTCCATTTGGTCTCTCTTTGTCCCTATTGATTTACCTTTAATAATAATAGTAATAATAATCTTTTTGTTTAGCACCTTTCATATGTACATGCAAATTAAAGTGTTTACAGAACATTTATAGACATTTAAAATCATAATATAATTAAAATTAAAATAAGTTTAAAATAATAAAATAAAAATAAATACAAATGGCACCATGTTAAACGGCTGCCCTGCCAGCAGGGGCTGGGACCTAATTTCCCGCAAAGAATCAATAAAGTATATCTGTATAATAAATTCCCCCCAAAAATGCAGATCTAGACAGGAAGGTTTTGAGGCTCTTCTTAAAGGTGTTCAGGGATGAAATGTCTCTGGGTCAAAAGCACCCTCTCCAATCTTTAACCGTGTTTTGGGAATCACCAGTAGAAGTTTGAAGACCTGAGAGACCTGACTGGAGCATATCTAACAATCATTTCACTAAGGTATAGATTTTGCGGGTGTAATCTGATACCCCTTTGAAGGTCAGGGCCCTAGCAGCATCAACATTAATGAGAACTGGATCTGGGTTTAATGGGTTAAACTTGGACTGGTTTCAGGGGAAATTTATTTTTTCTATGCATAAATCCACAAATGTTGCTCCAGATATTCTGTGGTAGAAGGGTGAAGTAGGACAGTGTTGGTGTCTCCCACAAGTTGTTGAGTTTAGAGAACTTTTAGGCTTTAGTACAGCTGTTTACTCTACACCAGAGGTTTAGCACACATTTGTGCAAGGCATCATGGGACATAAGAATACTAACAGCATATGAAGCATATTGACCATGTTTTGGGTCACTTGTAAATACTGGTTGTTATGAAGTTTTATGTATGGCATTGCATTCCAACATTTAAAAATGATTTTATATACATGTATATTTGCATTTTAACCATTATGATATGTTATTTTTGATGTTTTATTCACTACTCACTGTGTTTTAGAATATATAATTGTCTCTATAAAGTCATTTTGTCTCCAGATTTAATCCAAAGTTTGATCAACAGAATCTAATACAGCTCTGTTATACTTACCAACTCATTATCACTTTAAATGAGCAGCTTCTTAATGATTATTTGAAAGCTGTGAAAGACTAACATGTCAATCATTTGAAGCATTTACACAGAAAGTGGTTTTAGTGTTTTTTAAAGCAAGGTCCTGGTCATTGAGTTCAAAAGCCAGTGTCTCGTCTATTTTTTTTTTTTTTGCTAGTGTTCTAAAAGTGTTCTGGAGTGTCTGAGTAAATTGGGTCCACTAGTAAGTTTCCTCTGTATCCTCCAGTTCTTTGAGTAAGTTGACATGGCTCTGTTGTTTGATCCAGGTCTTGAAATAAAGGCTGTGTGGGAGCAATACTTGAGCTCTGTTCTTCTGTATGAAACATAACTCTGGTGTGTTGTAATGGTTCACTTGTGGAGGCTGGATACAAGTGCAAACTGAGTAGTTTTAATGGGCAGCATAAAAAACTGAATCAGGGTTGGAAACACTGGTACACAAGCTTCCAGAGAAAGGGTAATGTTGTAGTTTTTATGATTGGACAGAAATGAGAGTTTGGGCTAAATCTGGTGGTAACAGACTCCATTAGGGTGCAGATCAAGTGGCCTGGTGGTCTGGAACTCTAGGATGTCCCATCCTTGGCCTGGCTTTATGGACGGATAGCAAATAAAGTGAAACTAAAGCCCCTTTCTCATCAGGTCTATACAAAATCTGCAAATACAACCATCATCATCTCACTGCTGGTGAAAATGCAGTCATCTACCAATTTCTAAAGCAGTCCAATGCTTTGTGAAGATGTAGCTCAAATGAGATAACAAGCCTGTGATTAACTCAATGGAATGAATGTAAGTTAGCATGTCTCAACTGTGCCCCAAAAGCTTCAATTAATTGACAACAGTAAATCAATCTAAAACCAATCTAAACAGCATAGCTTTTATTAACTAGCTTGTTTTGCTTGTTATCCATTTAGTTCTGAATGTCATCAAAGTACACAGTCATATTAAATATTATGGCCACCTATGTAATAGTGGGAATAACCACCCTGGCTCAGAGGGGTGATCCCTGTCACTTCCTTCATTGCTCTTGTGTTCATTGTAGAGGTTACCCGGTCCACCATGGCATCTTGTTTGCTGTTTGCCACTCGCCAGTCATCATTCACATCTGGCATCAATGGCCCATTGAAGCACAATTGTTATGTTGGGAAGCACTGAATGTAGATCTCCATTCACAGTACACCTTCACTACAGCAGCTCTAGAACATCCCACAAAGTTGGCAATTTCTGTAATGCTACCACCCTTCACCCAGTACCCTATTATCATGCCCTTTTGGACATCAGATTGTGTCCTTTACCTACGATGATTGTTTTGTACTCTGCTACAACTGACTGGTGTGCTCACTTATATATAGAAGCAATGCCAAGTTCATTTCGAACCAGGATGGTTATAACAATCTGACATGACTGTGTAGAAGCATGAAGAGAGAAACAGATGCACCTGTACCTGGTTGACCTGTGTTTGCTTCATTGTTGTATTACTGTTCTTTCCTGCTTAAAGCAGTGCATGAAGTGCAAGGGTCAGCTGCCACATTAAGAGGCTTGTTAGTGTGAAAGTAGAGATGAATAGATATAATAAAAGATCTCAGGCAGAATATGCTGCATTAATTATCACCAACATACTGTTTGTTATAATGCTAATTACGTACTCCTCTTAAAACGAAATGTGTCAAAGAAGGTTATCGGGAGCAATGCCAAAGAGGAAACTTTTACAGAAAGAATCTCTCCATAGACGACTCTTCAACAATATTCACTTGAAACTAAAAATAATTGCAACGTTCTTGAGTTTTGTTTTAAAATATCATTCCCCTAATGGTTAAAATGTTCCATATTCTTAAAAGAATGAATCCTATTTACCTTTTTTTTCTGCTTACCGTAAATGTAATCAGTCAAGTTTGGTTTCTTCAGCTAGAACTGGAACTGCAAGGTTAATGTTGCTAACGAACACTAGAACTCAGTAGTCACCTAAATTCGCTTAGTCGTTTCCATCAAAATTCATCACACAGCTTCTCTCAATCCACTCAAATGGCATCCAGATCTTAATTAAGTTCTCAGATTAGATGATGTGGTTGAGAATACAGAATGACTGACTTTGAACTTTAAATATTAATAAGATTTCATTGCTACATGCAGCCACTTCAGACAGCAGCAGCGCTTTTAGAAGACTGGTTTCTGGTTATGATCACTATTCAACTGGTTCTAGATCAATACTCCATGATGGATGGTCTAAAATGGTGGCTCTTTAATATCTCATAGCTATAAAGTCATACTGTGACCTAAAATGCATTAGCCTTGCAGTGCCAGTATTGGCTAATCAACTGCATTTAAAAAATTTTGTGAAATGACTGATGAATACTAAAGTCATTCAAACTATGAAGAAATACATATGACATTATTTAGTAAATTAAACAGTGTTAAACAAACCAGAATATGTTTATATTTGACATTCTTCACAGTAGGCACCTCTGGCTTAGATGCAGCTTTCTTGGCATTTTCTCAGTCAGCTTTATGAGGTAGTCACCTGGAATGGCTTTCAGTTAACAGCTGTGTCTTGTCAAGAGTTCATGACTTGCATTTCTTGTCCTCTTAATGTGTTTGAGACATCAGTTGTGTCTACTTTGAAATAAAATCTAAAACATGTTTTGGTTTAACACTTTTAAGTTTACTACATTGTGTTCCTTCATAGACTGGATCAGTATTAATTTTACAATGTAGGAAAAAAAAATCTAAACTTTGAATGAGAAGGTGTGTCCAAACTTTTGACTGGTACCGTACCTTCCCTCAAAAATTTGTTTAAAGAACATTCAGGGAGCTTTCATTAAAGTTGTGCGTGATTCTAAAAATTTACGACCTTATTACATTACATTTGCCACATTTTTGGAATGTTCCCCACTAGGGACAAGGTATCCAAAGGTGATTCTTCTGTGGTATCACTCCAAAAAAAATTACATGTTTGTCTAGCAGATAAAGACTTTCAAACATCTCTTTATGGAATGGCCTGTGTCAAAATGAGAGAGGATTGAATGTTCAAAGGTAATGGTGTGTGGAGAAACTAAGAGGGAATCCCTGCGGTATAAGAAGCTTCCATTGTTGGATCGCTTTGATAGTTTACGCCCATGCAATCTGCCAAAATGGACCACTGCATTAGTAGTGTCCATTCAAAACAATGTGACATATGGCTTCATGTTTACAGACATGGCAAACAACATCTAGACTTTGTTCCAGCTAGATTGGGAGAGGGATAGTGCCAAGCCGATCATGCAGAGTCTTTTTATGATGAACCATCAGAGCGTTATCAAAAGCCAAAGCAAATTCTAGATGACATCCAATCAACATTTATGGGCGTCATCAGCCTACTTTGGGGGATACCAGCCATTTTGTTGACCCCTGAATGAACCCCGGCTCATCTTTTTTAAGAAGATGAAATGTCCCTGAGGCAGCTGAGCTCTGCAGCTTTCCACCCCACTTCAAAGGGAGAATATAGGGCTGCTTTACATAATCAGGTGGAGAGAGAATTAGCAAGAGGCTCAGCGGAACAGCTACAGCAGAAACGAACGTACTGAGTCTCCAGACGTTACAATCCCACCATATCTACCCCTCCTAGCCATGGGCCTACAGCAACCAACAGCTTTTACAATGGTGTGGATGAGGGGTTTGGGAAATCCAGTTGGTTACAGCTGTATATATGATTCAAACTTTGTCAGAACATTGCAGTCCAAAAGTGTATTAAATACGTATGAGGTACACTCCAACCCTACAAGTCAATCCCCAATAGCCAGTGGAAGACCATTCAACAGGGCAGTCAATAAAAGAAACAAACCATTGATACATAATAGAGTGAATGAAAGGTGACGAGAGGTTACATTTTGTATCTAATGAGCAATTAAGTCAGTGAATCATAATTGAGCCCTTAACACTGGTATCTGACTCATGTGCGCTAATGGGCGTCTTGCTTTGAAACAGTCTATATAAGGCTGTTCACCTTGCACTCTTCAACCTGTAGACAGAAGTGACCTCATTAACCTGATAAAATGAGTTCCACATAGAATTCAAAAAGGAGATGTTTAGTTGCAACTAATTACAATCCCAAGTCTGATCTTTTGGAGAGACCTCAATTTTCACCCTTTTCAGCTCCTCTTGGGAATAACAATGCCTTCTACAAAGTGAATTACAGACACCTATGAATGCTAAGTTGTTTAAAGTCTTTTACATTTAACAAAAGCTAACCTAACATCAGGACTTCCACTGGCTGGCCAGTATCTAGTGCAACACAAACTTTTGATTTAATTAACTGATTCATGGACTGTCCACAACTGCATTCTTTCATAGCAATTAATGCCAGGATGGACAAACATGGCTCGCTTTACAAGGCGCAACATTTTTGATTCATTAAAACATACCTGAAACTAAATTATACTTGAGCTGCAAAATGTGTCCTGTACTCACATGGAGCTCAACTGCAATAGATACAAAGGTCTCAACTTCATGAAATAGGTTCAATGAAACAACAAAACAAACAACTTTTCATTCTGTCCATTACTTGAGATGGCCAACAAACCCAAGGGTCTTGAAGCTAATGCTAATTATCAGGTTACCAGCTAGCTTAATGACCATTAGCCATTTAGCGCTAACAGTAGTTGTAATCTAAGGGTTAAAGTGAGACATTCTGTAAAATGCTGCAATACCGAAATATAAATGTTGTAGATAACACATTGCAGGTTTGAGTGATGGGGAAATTGTGCTGATGCAACTTTATATTTGAATTGCTTTTGTTAACTTTCAATTAGTTGCAAATCGCAGCTGCTTGATAGAATGTATTCGCTCACTCAACCTCATGAGAAACTCTTTGTTTAGAGTCACTACGTAACATTGTTGGTATAGCGAAATAAAACAATTTAGGTTGAAAATAGAAATAATGTTAGCTGCCATATTAACATGGATGACTTATTGACATGGATGGCTACAAAAATTTCAGTTTGGTTCGCTTTTTAGGAAAGCAATGTAGTCTAATTTAAGCTTTTGAATGTTGAGTTTCAGTTTCCTTATGAAATATCAATAAATAATTGTGACATCAAAGTTGACTTGTGTTTGGGGTCTCTGACAGCAATACTTGACATTAAAAAAATAAGAGAAATACATTTGGTAACCTTACTTACGAGCATCCCTACTAACGAGTATTCCAGGTAACGAGTTGAGATCTCGGAATATTTTTGTTCCAGGTAACGAGTAAAATTCCAAGTAACGAGTAGTGTAATTTAGATCAAGTATGCTAATCACTAGGGGCGCTGCGGTCGTAGCATCCCCTAGATGCTAGCGTAGAAGAAGAGGTCAGTCATTACCTTTGACTGCTGTCCAGTGAAAGTGAAAGTTGAACAAGAAAGTTAGATACATTTTACTTTTACTTTTCATATGATAAGTGTAACCATGCCATACACGTACAACCGTCCTCCTGTCCTCCTTAGCCGCCAGCCTACACGAGCACCGTCGGTCTCCCTCTCCTTAGCCGCCAGCCTACATGAGCGCCATCGTAGTCTCGTTTATTTTTAAAAAACCCATATAAACACATTATGTACATATTAAAGTATACTGTATATTGGCCGGCTGACACGGATTAATCAGTTATACATGTATTCTTATGGGGAAAATGCATCCAGCTAACGAGCAAACCAGCTAACGAGCTCGGCTCCTGCACGGACTAAACTCGTAAGTAGGGTTACCACTGTATGTCTAAATGAAAAACCTGATGTATAAAATCAGATACACATCTTTACCAACCTGGTGGATTATCCATGCACTACATGCACCAGAGGACATGCAGATTTCTAAGCTTGAAATGACCTGAGTAAAAAGGGAAACTCGGTGTATAGGTGAATACATTTTCTTGTATATTTTTTTGTTTAAACATGTTGTGAGCAATAGATTCTGGATGCATTAAAAAATGATACAAAGCAAAACTCAATGTGATTTAGTTTATCATAATTGCTCAAAGATCAAATAAACAAATAAGGGTTAAATAAAAAAATAAGGATGTGCTACATTTTCTCATTAGATAAATAAAAATTAAAACATGTCCAATGCTAGTGGCAGCTGCTCTCAAAGTACACACTTATGAGCACAGATAGATCAGTGTCAGCCCTGTTACTACAAAGTGCATTACGGTGGTTTATTGCCTTTATCAGGAAGCTCTGAGCTAATCCTGTGCGGCTACGTTGGCTAATCCTGACTGTGGCTTTAGAGAACTTCCAGACAGAGATGACTTTTATATAATATAAGACAAACTTAAAGAGAAAAGTGCTGTGTAGGTGGCTACATTAATGCCTTGTGCTTTATGCTAGCCATTAAATCTGATTCTTGGTGAAGCAGACTAGCATAGCTATTAGCTAACTGACCGCACTGCTATTAAAACAGAATAGATGCTACGATGCGTTGCTGGGAAGTCAAAAGGGTTTTGTGTGTGTGTGTGTGTGTGTACTTTTTTTCCATATTGCAACTCATAAAGCACACTTTTTAATTGCAAGGGCCATTATGTTAGAGTCAATGGGTGATATGACCGTAGCCCACTAAAGTTCACATTTTATTATGTAAACATGCTCTGAATTTAATTTGATAGACCTCAGGTGCTTAAAAGCTTCATATTAATCATAGAAGGACAGCGTGATCATGGTTGAGCATTAGAATGTTCAATTAATCAGAGCACTTGCGGTTAGCTCTTCAGCTACGGCAAGCCTGGATATGAATTAAGCCCAGTTCACAGTCCTCTGTCGCTATATCTCGCTCGCTCGCTCTCTCGCCTATATTAAAATATGAGCCCTGTCATCTCTTGTGCCAAGGAAAAAAAAAACTGTCCCCCTAGACATATATCAGTTTTATTAATTTATACATGCCATATTTTCGATAGCGTTTAAAAATTCTCACGGCGTGATATAAAGACGTTCGCTAAAATGCCTTTCAGCCAAAACATATGTTAGAGTAAAATAATGTGGCCGATCCTGTGATATTGTAGACATATATTCATCTACACTGTTGCTATGGGGGGGAACACTGGCTTGCTTCTGCAGTGCTAAAAAGAGTGGCTGTAAAACTGGCATAATCCTTTTTTAAACTCCACAGAGCTTAGCCTCATTAGTCCCACCGCTGCGAGAAGCTCTGTGACTTAATTAGCTAATACTGGCCACAAAAGTTAGTGGTTTAAAGTAACAAAAGCCTTCGGTTCAGCTACAGAAGCGCAGAAAATGTCCAAAGGCATCGGAATAGACAAAAATGGCCTGGGTGTTAAGGTAGCATTAATGATTAGCAGGCCACCACTGAGGGAACAGCGGCCTACGCTGTGTCAGAAAAAAAAGCCTGGCTAGACGGGTAGCTTGAGCTCAGTTAGAAACCCACAGAATACCGTTTAGCTTACTGCTGTGAATTCCATTGTCTGTAGAATAAATATGACTCACTGAAGGCTTCTATTGAGTCCACGACATCCACTGTGACAGCCTTGCTTGGCTCCTAAGCAGAAGCTTTTCATTCAAGCCTATAGGTTTTCCAAGGTGAAATCGTTTGGCCTCTGTAGAGTTTAACGGGAGGCGGCAATGAGGTTTGTTTATGCTAGTCTGCTCATTTAACTTGATAGCACTTTGATCAAGGTCTCCGTCTCCTTTGCCAGGAATTTGCAGGGTTTTGAACAGGTTTCTCAGCCGAGCAAGCAGTACCCTGATAGGGGAGTTGTTGCACCACAGCTTCCAGAATTAAAGGCCTTTGTAATGTATATATACAGTTTAACTATAGGGTGACCAGATCTGAAGTGACAAAAAAGAGAACACTTCAGCAGAGCTTTTTTTTTTTTTTTTTTGGTGCTTAAACATAAATAAATACTGACAA
This sequence comes from Crenuchus spilurus, assembly GCA_036984385.1. Classification (NCBI taxonomy): domain Eukaryota; kingdom Metazoa; phylum Chordata; class Actinopteri; order Characiformes; family Crenuchidae; genus Crenuchus; species Crenuchus spilurus. The sequence goes on from BRDA01041196.1 coordinate 10,075, forward strand.
ATTATAATTTATATTTTATTAATAATTCCTAGTTACTACTACTAATATACTAATAATAACTATGAAATTTATTATGAATAATAAAATAATCACATTTATATCAATCATTAATAAAATATTAATACATTATTACATATTATTAAATAATAATAAACTGTTAAAAGCATGTAGCATAAAATTATCCATTTCAGTCAACTTCACTCTAGCTCATTATTACAAATGTTACACTTATGTTTGAGCTGTATGGTCAATAGATCTTATTTACACATAATTATACCTCATTTGTGAGTAAAAATAAGGAGAAATTCTTAATTATTTTGATAATAGTTCAACTTTGAGGCATGTAGATGGCTTATCATAGACTGGTAGACACACACACACACACAGGTGAAAACGGACGCTGTTTGAGGGAGTGACAGCTGCGACGGCCAATCACAAGTTAGGAAGAAACGGCAGAGCCAATCGGTGACCTTGTAGGCGGCCTAAAGGGAAACCAGCTTGGATTTCTGCTGGGTCCTAATGCTCACCCAAGTACATTTAACATATCGTAACATCTCACTCAAGCGAACCGAATGGAATAGTGGAGAGTGAGACTAGTTTGTGAACGAAACGCTTCTTGAGTAAAACAAAATCCCGGATGTTTGTGAAATTTCGCATGAACATGTCTTTTAAGTCTCAAAAAGAGGACATGTCCGGGTAAAAGAGGACGTCTGGTCAGCCTAGTTTAACTGGACATTTAACACGTTCACACCCATGTACATAAATGCTATTGTGTGATTTTTATTTTAGTTAGTGTAGAGCGATTGCTCATGAGTGCTCCATTCAGTTTTTTTAGTTGCCCATGAAGAGTTTGTCGTTCATGGCTTCCTGAGCTTCTGTGAGTTTGCTGCCTTCACAAGATGACCATGCCTTACCGTATCTTGCACATCCAACCCAAATAGGTCTACAGATTTTTACAGGTGAATTGAACTCACTCAACCAATCATTGGCTGGCATTAGGGTGACCATGACTGGAATGATTGATCAGGTGTGCCCACATGTTTTACATGTCAAAATAGTTCATCATCTGCTCCATCACATGTGAGGGTAGAAGCTTCAAAGCTTACTAAAGCTGCATTAAAGCGAATGTGCTCAAAAATATGATTATCTAAACAATAAACCTGCTACTTTCTTAAACTGAATTTAGTCTAAACACTCTCTATCCAGCTAGCTGCCCTGTCCGAGGATCAGGTCGCCGAGGACCCCGCCTTCGGCTGCCACCTAATCCACATTGCACCGGCCCCTTACGTTGCCTCTGTGGGTGGTGAACCCACAGGAGGTCAGGCCCACGTCGCCGGTTCGGGCTGAGCCCGGCCGGGCCCCGTGGGCAAAGGCCCGGCCACCAGGCGCTCGCATATGAGCCCCAACCCCGGGCCTGGCTCCAGGGTGGGGACCCGGCTGCGCCGTACCGGGCAACGTCACTGATTTTTTTGTTGGTGTTTCCATAAGGGTTTTGTGAACTGCTCTTTGTCTGGCCTGTCACCTAGGACCTGTTTGCCATGGGAGACCCGACCAGGGGCATAATGCCCCAGACAACATAGCCCCTAGGATCATTCAGGCACGCAAACCCCTCCACCGCTATAAGGTGGCAGTTCAAGGAGGGGAACTTCCATGACCTAAAACTTCACACAGGTCATAAAAGTAGATGATAAAAAAGATAAAATAAAATTTTAGACTTGGGCATTTATTTATTGAGGAAAATGACCCAAAATTGCATGCTAGTGGCAAAAGCATGCTAATCTTTAAGTTTAGAAGGTAATTTGAAGGTGAAATCCATGGGATGACAATCAGATTTGAGAGGGTGCCCTGTTTTAAATAAAGAAATCTAGCAACGTCTTCACAACATACACAAATAAAGAGTGATATGATCGTGTATTTATCACACCTGCCAACAAAAACATTTGAGTTTATTACAAACTCCAGAAAACACAAGTTAGCAACAATGAACTGACTTACTCTGTAAATACACAGTTCTGTTAATATTCTTCAGCTTGAACCAACAATTACAACTGCAACACATTCAATTTTCACCCTCAGTGTCAGTATACTAAAACTGTTACATGTGCATTATACTGATTAACTATTAGGGTCCAAAAAGGTCAAAGTCTATTAAAAATCTCTGCATTGTTGTAATTAACCGTTCACTGCAAGATCCCACCATTACAGACCATAAAGTGTTCAAATTGTGGGTGTGCTGGCTAATCAGCATGTTGGACAGGTGTTTAAGGTTTTACAGTAGGGTGTACAGACACCTTCTGCTGCAATTAAGGTCAATGTCTCAACAGCATCTTCATACCATGGAAATTCAACAGCAACCTTGTATCTTTACAGCCGTGTAATAAAACACACCCATCACGTCCTGGATACCTTCAAACTACACTATGCAATCTGGATGTGTGTTAGAGTGACACCTACATAAGATCTGGTAGACTTAGAGGTTGGTGAACCATTATTTAGACGTTACTGGAGACTTGCCATCAAATATAAGATCTTGTTCCTGGTCTTAATATTTGGGATTAGACAATAGTCTGAATAGTTAAGTATACTTGGAGAAGACAGATCTTTCTTTTGGCCTGCGTACTGGACTTGATTTGTGTCTAATGCTCTTCTTTTGTACAGTGATCCAGTTTAACAGGTAATCCAGACTTCACCTAAAATGACTTGTTTATGCTCCGCCCACAAAAGTGTTATTTCTTAGAAACAGTTCTAAACTAATGAGAAATTGTAAGAATATTTGTTCAGAGTGAGGCCTGGTCTACATGTACCCAAGCATTGTTTTAAATGAAGCTTTTTATGTGTTTTGACCTTTTTTTGAATTTTAAGTCACTGAAAGCTTTTAAAATTACTTTTAAAAGAGCTTTTTCAAAACTCATTCCAGAGTGAAGATATTCAGAACCTTTCAGTGTTGCTGTATAGATGTGAAAAAACTGAGTTTATGGATTGTAATGATGGGTGTATGCCATTATGTCCTTTGTTTACACTCCCAACCAGGGTTGCCAAGTATAGTAAAAAATATCCAGCCCAAAAACTCAACAATTTGCCCTTCAAAAGCTGAAACATGGCCTAAATCTAAGGTGCCATAGATATTTGAAGAAAACAGGCTATAAATGGTGAAATAACTACCAGTGTATTACTCTTAAATCTTTACTTTCTTTAAAATTTTGATTTTGTCATTTTAATTTATATTTTGGCATATTTGTTTACAACTATATTGTGATTAGTAGTTATCATTAAATGATTAATAATAACAGAATATTATTATATTTAAGAATATTTAAATTAGCCCAAAAAAACCTCACCCCACGACCTCAGAATTTTTATCTGTGACTGCATTTTCAAACAAGCTAATTTGGCTGGAAAAGCATGAACCTGGCAATTCTGTCCATGACATGAACCCCAGTCTCAATGTTGCAGTTTTAAAGACTTCTGATTGGCCAACAGGTCGTTATGGTTAGGTTTACATCACCACCTGTTTGTTTTGCATACTCTTGATAGCTTGTTTTTGTGTTTCATATGGACGAAGATTTAAAAAGAAGTGCTTGTGTTGGCAATGTTTAAATATCCATTAAAAATACTTGTATATGTGTGGACAAGGCCACTGTAAATAATCAAGTTTCTAGTTGAAAAAGCCACACTAACAAGCAAAACTGCAGCTAATTAAATCCAGGACGCAACAGCAATACATTTGACAACATTAGCTGTAACAGTGTGAAATTTCACATATTTACCAAATGAGTATGAACTAAAATAAGGCTTCTATTGGAATAAACAAGAACTACCATAAACGTTTGTCCACCTTTGCAACAGTGACTATAAAAAAAACATTTGTGGGAGGAACACGGACAGGTCCTTATACAAGTTCTTTAGAGAAAATGAAATGTCAAATGACTACAATGAGCAGCATTCTCTCAGGCTAGTCTTCCGTCACACTGGTGGTGTGAAGAACAGAATACACCTTATCAGTAGTAAGCTGGCAGGCAGAGGGGAGAGGTGCAGAGGCAATGGGAGGATTAACTGTGCATCGACACTGGACCCTGTCACTGCTCTGGAGCCTGGGTACTGTTCTACAACATGCCACTGACACCTAAGTGCCACTAACACAGGACAGGAGAAGCTAAGCTGTCACAGGTTATTTGAAGAAGCACATGAGAAAGGCTTAAGTGTAGTATTATGATACTGTATTTATTATTATTATTATTATTATTATTATTATTATTATTATTATTATTATTATTATTTAGAAATGACAAAAAACTGGCATTTACAATTAAGGGAAGTTTTTTTCCCCTCCAACACATGTCTTCCGTTTTGTTCCTCTTATGGTAACCATGTATCATTCCCTTCCTCTTTCATCTTGAACTGTTCTAAGCATTTTTTCCAATAGGTTGTTTTTAAAAGGAGCAAAATAAGCTTCAGTTATTGCTGTAACAGAGGTATAGTGTGCTGATGTAGTGTGTAAAACCCAAAAAGAAATACTGGAACTGAGCATGCATTAACAGTGCCAGTGGGGCTAGCTAAGGGCCCTTAGTCAATTGCTGAGACATTGTGAATCTACAGGTAAGAAGATACCTAGAAGATAGCTACAAACCGGATTCCAAAAAAGTTGGGA
>BRDA01041202.1:981-13805 GCA_036984385.1 Crenuchus spilurus
CCCCCCCCCCCCCCCCCCCCAAAAAAAAAAAAACAAAAAAAACAAAAACAAAAAAAAAACATTTTGGGTGAAAAAGTATATATTTTTAAACTTGGCCTAACGTTAGTACTGAATATTTAGGCTAGTGCATTATTTCCAAACAGCTTTGATAGATCCAAACGCAAAAGCTTCAAATTAAGCAAAAAATAAATATTTAAAAGATACTTTATTGATCCCCGAGGGGAAATTCAAGAGTTGAAGACATGTCCATGGGATATAGTAAACACACACTAGAGTAGTGTAGTAAAGACAAAGTTGCTAAAATACAAATAACTACACACACTGACAAGCTTCTAGAAGGGCGGCCGATCGATACGGCGCCGGAAGCAGAAAAGTATAAATGGGTATTTATACTTTATTTTGCAACTTTTCTGATCACTCAAGTCTACTATTCAACATTAAGTATTGCTTTGACAATTAGAATTTTTCTCTTTTACTATTCACACAAGACACTAGTGCATTTTTAAATAACCTATTCATCGCAGTTGCCAGCACCAAGACAACGTAGCAAAAAGCAATACTGCCACCTACAGTACAAAGTCTGTAAGACACCTTTAACCTCCTAGGACCTGGTGTACATAACATGTTGGGTTGTCTAGTTTGGGTCAGTTTCTCTTGGCAAACCTCCAGGTTTCCACATTAGCATCTGCAAGCCACTGTGGCACGTTAGCACTTGACATACTAGCTCACTTACCTTCCTAAAGCAAGACAACTCATACAATGTGTTTTAATACATTTTCTAGCAGAGCATGTTGTAGTGATGCCTATCCATCTTTTAAAATGGGTAAAGCAGTCTACATCAAGTCACAACTTAAAATAACCCAGTAAACTATGGTAAATGTTTCCCCACTTCAGCACCATTTAAACCATGCTCCACGACCCTGGACTAATCTTTTAATGCATTGATCCTTTAGTTGAAAGAGCTACAAGTACAAAAACTGAGTTGAGAACATTCATTTTAGATGTTTATTGTTGAAATCATTGCCAGATTGCACCGTTTGAAGAAAGGTTTACTCTGATGAGGTTTCAGGATCAGTACTCGAACTTGACTTCTTGGTCTTCCTAACCCTCTTCACCTTGGGCTGCAACATTTTAGCTTTGATCTGCAAAGAGGAGAGTCATTAGATGGTCTGTTGACACTTAAACATGCATCCCACAGTTTAGGTTCAGATTTACGTACCTCAGGATCATGCTCCAGGATGGCATGACGACGTGATGTCATAGAGTAAGGATTGAGCTTGATCATTATTCTCAAATTCTTCAGTGGATTTTTCTTGAGAACTCTGCGCACCGTCTTATTCCTACAAAACAGGATACTCATTAGATACAAAACTCGTACAAAAACTACTTTGTATGTGCAAGTGTGAACTAATTACAGGTCTTACTTGGCAGGACGAAGTGCATCCTTGATCTCTTCACTCTGCAGGAGTCTACCCAAGTCTGTGTTGGTCATTTTGTGTATTGGCAAGCTAAAAACAAACAAAAACCATTAAAAAAAAAAAAATACAGCCAACTTCTACCTAAAACAAGGTCATTTTAGTCCAAACTGACTCAGAACTTCATAAAAATCATGGTATTCATAAACACGGACCTGAAGTAGAACTCATCATTGTAGTTTAGAAAGGCACATGAACATTCAAGGGAAATTCTTAAAAGGAAACTCACTTGTAGTCCACCTTGAGGGTGGAAGGTTTGCGCCAGGTGCCATAAAGATTATCCAGCTTGCGGAAGGCGCTCTCTGTCCAGATGCAGAAACGGCCAATGTGACCACCAGGAGCCAATTTCAGGAGGTTCAGTTTGCCCACCTGTTGCAGTGTAATACCTGATGGGCAATGAACAGCAGCACAGTAAATACGTAAACTAAAAAAGGTCAACAAGACAGTTAACCATTTTTCAACCCAGCTAACTCAGAACTTCTAGAAAAAAATCACAGCATTCATAAACACGGACCAGAAGTACAACTCATCACAGCTTGGGAGAGGGGTATGACAAATTAAGTGGTCTAAAACATACCTGGGATATTTCTGAAAGCTTTTGTCACACCATTGTCTTCGTTGTAGACGATGCACGGCCCTTTGCGCTGAACTCTTCGGCGGTTTCTCATTTTACCCTTGCCAGCACGCATACGCTGAGAAGCGTAAACCTGTTTTTTGAAGCATAAACAATGAAGGCCAACAAACCAAATGTCTGAAAGAAAACATCTTTAATTTTAAGTTTACATCACCTTCTTCACGTCATTCCATGCCTTGAGCCTCTTGAGCAACAGCACTGCCTCCTTAGTCTTCTTGTAGCCCTCAACTTTGTCATCAACAACAAGAGGGACCTCAGGAATCTCCTCAATACGGTGTCCTTCAAAACAATAACATGAAACATTAATAAATGACTACATTGATTAGTACTTTTACATGTTCTCAGTGTTCGAAAGGGAAGTACCACTCATTTGGCCCTGCCCTTCTGCTAACTGAGTTTTATCTAGCACTGGACTGATTGACGGATGCCTGGAGGTGGCATACCACTCAGTCATCAGTGCAAGTACATAGTGCTGAAATGACCATGATGTGTAAAAAAACTCCCCCATCTGTAGGAGAAAATTATGAACTGCTAACCTTTCGCCATGACAAGGGCAGGGAGGGCAGTGCCAGCCAGGGCAGAGCAGATGGCAAAGCGCTTCTGGGTGACATTGATTCTGCGGTGCCAACGACGCCAGGTCTTTGTGGGAGCAAACATACGGCCACCACGACACATCTACACTTCACAGTTAAGGGTCAAACATGATGCAAAGCATCACAACACATTCAATAAATTACATATAATCCTTAACCTGCTCAGACTTGATGTTCGTCAGCCTTCAGCACCAGCATATGACAGCAGGCAACTGTCACTGTGTGCAGAGTAAGACGCAAATTACACCATCATAGCAAGCCTAACAAACGAACATCAGTTTTACACATGCTTATCGTGTGAACAAGGTCTTAAGTGCCACACAAGGATACATTTCCAAAGGCACCCTGGCCAGAGCGGTGGGTACCTCCACCACGCACTCTGGGAATACGGGCCACAGCTCTGCCTGTACCCCAGGACTCTGCACTAGTCTGGTGACCTGAAAAAGAAGAACACCCAAGTATTACATTACAGAAAGTTTTTGCACCTAACCAGATTATAATTTAATGTTCACAGAGCGCACACAGTGAAAGAACAGCACAAATTCTGGTGTCTGAAATCAAAACTTACCGGCTAGTTCGCTGACAGCGTACGGCTGACGCTTGTTCTTGCGCATGTTGGTATGCACAAAGTTCACAATATCTGGGCGGATGGGAGCCTTGAATACTGCAGGTAAAACCACATTTTTGCCAGAGGTTTCACCTTTCTCGGAGTACACCGAGATTAACGGTCGAGCACAAGCCTGGAAATTAAGTACACAGTGTTATTCCTTCATTACGCCGGTCATAGTGAACTATTGTCGAAAGACGTAATTTGCTCAGCTTCAGGTTTCGTCAAACTTCTGCGCCAGATCAGACAGCAGGCAACTGTCACTGGTTACAGAGTCAGACGCAAATTACACCATCATTGCAAAATAATAAACATCATGCAACTTGGTTCATTCTTGTGTACAATGAATGATTATGCAAAATTGTTAGACTATCGCCAACTTGGCTGGGTTTCAGATAGCAAATTGCTAACGTTGATTAGCTGCTTAGAAACGACGATGGGTCGTTTTAACATGTTACTTTAGCGGCATCAAATTTCTTACACTGCCAGTTAAGCACGTTTTCGGGGAATAACAAAGCTTTGCATAACCATTTAGACTAGGTGCCATATCTCTAACCTAGGTGGGAGGGGAACATGTTTAATCACAAATCTTTAAAAAAACAGCCAACAAACACGATCCCATACCAAACACTACACTGTTACAACCGTCTATAAACTCGTAGTACGCCACCCAAAAAGCTACAACGAGCTGGACGGCGAGTCACACGTGTAGCTCTACAACATGAACTAGTGTTCAAAATGGCTGCCCAAGTCTCGACCTCAGAAAAAAAACCATAAATATCAGCCTCCCAGCGACAAATACGGCCAGACTTACAGGCGTAAACAATAATACGATAACTTACTTATAAATAGAGGATTAAATAAAAGCTTAAATATCATTTATCCTTACCATTTGGAAACTATTTCACGGCTCGCCTGGAACCACACTCCTATCTCAATGGCGGCCACGGAAGAAAAGGAAGACTGCAGTACACTTTATCCACCATATCCATCCGACAACACCCACTTCCGCCTACAGATTGTTTTACTGTTTGCAGCGTTGATTGGAAGTAATATATATTCAACAATATCTTCAAGTGCTAACAAATAATCTTCGACTAAGAAAATGTGAACCGTTGCCGATAATCTGAAGAATGTAATAGTAATCTTTGGGACTATATCTTCGGAATACTGGCGGATGGAAGACGTGGCGGCCGGACTACTTTCTGAATTTGAGCTTTTTAAAAATAAAATGTATTAAATAATGTATAAATAATTTTGCAACTTAGTATGAATTTCAAACATGTGTTCATATTCTAAAAATATGATGTTTGTATTTTTAATAATCGTTATTACTCGCTGTGGGCGTGGCCTGATGACCTGTGACTCTGATGATGTAGTCGTGGCGGGCTGAAGAAAGTCTGTGTTTAGTAGTGTTTAGTTTATGACTACAGAAAAGAGAATTTGAAGAAGCCCGTTTCTCCTGCAGTCGTCGTGATTTAACACATTTAAGGTCATGAGAGATAAGATAATCTCAGAAGCGAACAGCTTTATTCGGTTTCTCAAGTAAGTGGTTTCATAAACTTTGTCTTTCCAGTCGTTTGAGTGTTAATGTCGAACATGTCAACAAATTAGAATATCATAAGAAAGTTCAACTGGGTTCATAAGTCAGCAAAGTTATCTGTCATATAGTTTACATTCATTACCTGTGACATTTCAAGTCTGTTTTACTGTTGCTCAGTTTGACTTGTACAGTGGTGCTTGAACGCTTGTGAACCCTTTAGAATTTTCTATATTTCTGCATAAATATAATTCATGAGAATATTTCATTTTGAGTTTGAGTTCTTATGCTTGCATGCAGTGTTTTCCTTTCTCCAAACATACCTTTTCATTTAAACCAAAAGTTCTATTTTGGTCTCATCCAATCTGATGATGCTTTAGGTCATGTTTATGCAGAAAAATAGAAAATTCTAAAGGGTTCACAAACTTTCAAGCACCACTGTAGCTTATGAAATTCAGAATCTCAGTTCATTTCATTATTTCGTTTTGAGTTTTAGTAAATTACTTCTCAAACAGGATAAATATTAAAAAGGCTTCAAATATTTCACTTCACATTTAATGAATATGATGCCTCACAAGTGGATTACTGTAATGCTCTTTTCTGTGGCTTACCTGCTAAAACTCTACGTCCTCTTCAGTACATTCAGAACTCTGCTGCCAGTATCTTTCTAAAAAGGCCATTCTAAAAAGTCTGCTCATATCTCCCCTGTTCTCCATCAGCTTCACTGGCTACCTTTCTCTGTATGCATTTGGTGCAAAAGCCTTCTGTTGATCTAAGGCCTTGCATAGATTAGCTCCATCCCATCTTTCTGCTCTCTTACATCCTCATTCTCCTCTGTGCTCACTTAGGTCCTCTGATTCTGCTCTTCTGGCTATTCCAATGTTTAGGCTGTCCACTATGAGTAGCAGGTCTTTCAGTGGTGTTGCTGCCCCTACCCTGTGGAGGCCTTGTGTCTCTCTCTTAGATTATCTCCCCCTCTTCCTGTGTTTTAAATCTAATCTACAAATGTAGCTTTTTTTCTACCGCCTTTTATTCTCTTTAAAGTATTTATTTATTTTCATGAATTATAAAGTGTCCTTTGGTTTGGGAAAAGCACTATAAAAGTGTAACTATTATTATTATTATTATTATTATTATTATTATTATTATTATTATTATTATTATTATTATTTTGGAGATGTTACTAGTACTGACACTTTTATTTGTCAGCATTGTCACTACACATAAAAGGTCACTATAAGGTGTTTTTTTGTCCTAGAATGTGAAATATATGTTGTTGTAATATGTCATGTTTTGTATCAGAGCCTGTCAGGATGACAACAAGGATTCATGGACTTATCAGGTACAATTGACCTTATTGCAAACTTTAAATTATTTGACCAGAAGAGGATGGGTCCCCATGTGAGTGATTCCTCCCAAGGTTTCTTCCTCCAGCTGTGAGGGAGTCTTGGCACGGTCACCACTGGCTTGCTCACTTGGGCTTTGGTGTTTTGTTTTGTTATTACCAACTCTGTATAGCTGCTTTGTGACATCAGTTTAAAAAAATGCTTTATACATAAATTTGACTTGACTTGTAAATTTATGCTCAGGGTTGCTAGATCAAAAGTTCTCTTATTAACATATCTATTAGTTGTTAGTGTATCAACATAAATTTGTAAACAAATATTCATCCATACTGATATATTGAAAAAGTATTGTATGTCTTTTTCTGGTGTTACAGGAGAATATTAGAATATTAAAACAAAACAGTGAACCTTTTCTCAGCATAATTGCGGGAAACCAGCCTGTTTTTATCTGCGAGAAAACTGTAAGTAAGCTTGAACAGAGTTAAATGCAGAAAATATCTTTTACTACATCCTTACTTACTGTACTGTCCTCTAAAAAGCCACCACAGCATGAGCCAGAGGCTACAGAAAGCACAGATGACACCAGTCTGACTGAAGAAGTGTCTGTTAAACTGGAGCAGCCTGACATTGGGCCATTACCTCTAACCATCAATACAGCAAGGTGAGAGAAAGCTCTAAGTTATTGTATTCTGCATTTTTAATCGTTCTGAATTAGTTATGCTTTTGCTGTGGGCAAAGGGGTTATGAGCTATAATGTTCATCTCTGATTGTGCAGACAACTGCTGTCATGGTACACCATGTCTCAGAACCCTATCATGGCCCAAGTAGAAGCTAACATTCTGAATCCACTCTGGGTACGCAGTGACGGGTCAGACCCTACTGGCACTGCATGGCTCGGGGCAGAGACAGTGTATGCTGGAGGCAAGGCTACAGCAATTAAGCTATATACAGTCACCTGTAAAGGTAAAGTTCAGTGTTGACACACATTGAAATCTCAGTCTGAAACCACTATATTTTAGATTGAGGGTAATGCACAATGTATTTTTTTTTAACAATATGTGTTTAAAACAACAAAACAGGGGCAACAGTGGATGAGACCTCTTTTGTCACAATGGACCAGCTTAAGCAAGAGCATCAGAACAGACACCATTCTTCAGCAGTAAGTCCAATATCTCTTTTTCTGTAGTATTGATTCACATTCATGTGCCACATCTGAATTTATTTTTATATTTTTCTGCCATAGGTGGGTACAAAAGCATGGGCTGAGTATAGCCTCTTCTGTTCAGTGAAGGAGGAGAGCATGATCATTGATTCTCAGAGCAGCGTAACAGCCACTTTTAGATGGAAAAACGTTGAGAGGATCCTGGAGACTCCTCCTCTATCATCTCTGGTCACTCTGGTAAAGCGAAGTCATTATAAAGTGCTGCTTGAAAGTTTGTGAACCCTTTAGAATGTTCGATATTTCTGCATAAATATGACCTAAAACATCATCAGATGTTCACACAAGTCCTGAAATATAGAACATTCTTAAGGGTTCACAAACTTTCAAGCAGCACTGTATATGGTAACATTTGATTAGATGGTATGTCTGAGTTATTTTCATTCATCAGTATTGTAGATCACAGGCTCCATGTCCTGGTCTCTGTTCCTAGCTTTCACATTTTGGTGCTTTCCTTGCTGTAATACTCCTGCTTGAGCTACAAGAAGGGCTTGTTAATAAGCTGATTTATTGGATTACACATGTTGGGAGTCAGATAATCTGTAGGGCAGGGGTACTCAAGGACCAGGGCTGGGGAAAAATGCCGGAGTCTTTGACCTTTACTGTCAGGTTTATTTTGTCTCCTGGTTATCATTTTTAGCATTGTCATTATTACCACATTTAAAAATAATTTTTAATTTTTTTGTTTTTACTGTTTATTATCTCTGTTGTGTACAGAATATCAAAGTGACGGTTGGAGACTTCAGGAGCCCAATGTATGAGACCTACGGAGAGCTGGAATTCCTCCTGGTATGTATGACCCAGAACATCCATAAATTAAGAACATACACTCAGCTCCCAGTTCATTAGGTACACCTATCTGGAAGTGTACGGCACCTACTTTGAACTTAACTGTCAACATTTTTGACCCTGATCCATTCAAAAATTATTATTGACAACAGGCGTCTGCCATTCTACAGGTACTGTACCTTGCTTGGCTTATTTGCTGTCTGTGCTTGCCAGTCTTTGGTAAAATATAATGATATATTGTGTAAAATTAGATATCAGTCATTCAATTTTTTTGTTTAAGAATACTGGTACTTTTACAGACTATAGCAGAAGGCTTGAGGACTGGGGAGATTGAATGGTTGGAACCACTGGAGACACGGTCTACTGTGGACATAACCAGGGCACTGATTGAGGGTAACTTTTTTGCACATCATATGGAGTTAACCATGACAGTATTACTTACAATTGAATGCACTTTGCAATTCTCTCTTTGGACTAGACTTGGAGAATGTTGCAAATGCAGTGCCCGGCCAGAATTTAAAAGGATCAGAGGTAAGATGAAACATGAATTGTGAAAGTTAATCCCATATATGTGCTATATACACATAGATGATGTTTATGGTTGATGTAATTATATACATATATAATCTATATAATCTGTCCATAATTTTACCAGAAGTCCAAGACGGACACAGTAGTGGGCTTCAGTTCTATGCTAATGGAGAGAGGTGATCTGGACTTCACAGAGCAGCTTTGGCAGAAGATGAGAAAGAGTGAGTGTTATTTTGAGATGATTAGGTCTAAGAATTTATCAAAATATTACAGATTGATTATCTGTGTCTTCCCCTGAGTAGGTGTCACCTCATATCAAGATATAATGGACTCCCTGAAATTAGTCATCAAAGCTGTGCGATTTGGTCATATTAAACCTTGGGTATGTAAAGGTGAAAGCTTGTGTCACTTGGTTTCTAATTTACATAAATGTATTTGGTTCTATTTGACATGAAGTAAACATGTTCTTGTCCTGCCCAGGTTCATAGGGACAGCAACAGTTCTTTGAGTAAACTGATCGTGCAGTCTTACCAGCAGCAGGTGGACACAGTGCCTCTCACTGGTCTCACCCCTGCCATCATGCTCCTGGAGCTGGGAATTGACAAGATGAGAAAAGACTACATCAACTATCTTGTTGGTAAAAATGCGAATTACTTTATCAATATCATATATACATACTGTATATATACTGTATATATGATGAGCCTAAATACTCTTCCTTTTAGGAAAAGGGCCACTGTTGGCCATTGTTTATAACAAAGTATAACCTGACAAATTTATAACTGAATAATTGTTGGAGTTGTTTTACATTTGAGCTGCATGAAATACTCAATTGTGTCTTTTTCCTCTGTCAGGAAAAGAGCTGACCACTCTTAATCATCTGGTAAGAACTTCAGTTGTAACATTTTTAAATATTGGAGAGATCCTAATGTTGACAACTGAACATTCACGGTCAGTTGTGCTGTTTCTGTATGTGGTGACTGATGTTCAGAGTTACTACCTGAGCAGCGAGGTGGACTTGCAGGAGCAGGTGATAAGACTGAGGAAACTACACCACCTGCTGGAGATCCTGGGCACCTGCAGCATCTTCCTCAACCTGCCTCATGAGCGCCTCTTCTTTTTCACTCAGTCAGTTGCCCAATCATTTGTACTGTTATCATTCTTGGTCGTCATCTTTTATTCACAGTATTTTCTTTTTTTAATTTTAGGTCATGTTTGCAGTACTACAAAACAGCACCATATAATGAAGAACATGTGTTTGAGATGCAGATCAAACCTGCTCTCATCAGTCATTTCTACCAAGCGTAAGAAAAAAAATATTATACTTCTATAATATATAATATTACATTGTGCAGTAGATGTTGGTGTGGCATGCTTTGTGATTGTGTATGTGCATATATATGTTTGTGTGGCTTTCTCAGGGAGCAGCCTACATCTTGGGGAGTGGAGCTTTCTAGTGGACCCGGGTCACGAGAGGTCAAGACCTCTTGTCATCTCAGCGATAAGCCAGTAGTGGACCACATCATCTTTGACTCTGGTGAAACTTACATTGTCTTTACACACAGTGCATGACAGGATTCATAAAATCATAACCATCACACCTCTACTTAACCATAAAAAGTGCACAACACACTTTCAGATTATACTTGAAATATTCAAATTCAGATTCTCAGGAACAGATGTGACTTTAGATCAAAACAACCAGCATTGTTTTGCTAGATCTTTGTGCAGTTTGCAGCAAAGATACAGACAGTATCTTAATAAAAATAAAATAAAATGTATTTTATTTAGCTTGCAATGCTGATAAGGATCCTTCTGTTCAGGTTGCTGCTTGCTAATTTTCAGTGTTTCGTGCGAGGCACTGACATTGTGGTTCATATGAGTGAGTTGGTGCCCCTAATCCATTTGAAAATTGGGTTGTTTTAACTGAAGTGGTAAAGATTGAATTATTAAGAACCCAAGGCAAAAGTTATGGAATCCCCACACTTACACACATCACCTAGCTTTTAACCTCATAGCAAATAAAGAAATCCTGGATATGACACTAAATAATTAGTTTAATAGCTGAGTATTCTAGTTTTTAAAGCAAAATGCACAACAAAATAAATGAAAACAAATGGACTGAAAGTTTCTGTTCATGACAAGACTGTAAGAAATTATGGGCCTTTCTAATGAAACAAAGATGGCTGCCTGAAGTTTGTTATATGTTGCATGATGCCAGAATGGCAATGGTCAAGTCTCAAGCTGCACCTCGAACCCTTCTTGGTTCTAGTAGGGCTCGGCTTGACCTGCTGTCCTTTAAGACCTATGGAAGACTAGCATCAAGACTCTTCTCTGAAATAGAACCCAGGTGGTGGAACGAACACCCACTGGCTGTTCAAAAAAACAGCAGAGTCCATGTAGTGTTCAAACACAGACTTAAGACCCATCTCTTTGTTGAACACTTAAGTGAGCACTAGTTTATAACTCTTATTGTAATGCATTGTAAAGCTCTTATATTGTGTATAATTGTGTATCTTTCCTTCTTTCTAGCTATTAGTGATGGTTTTGTTCTAACAGTGTCTGAACTGAAGAGTAGTTTGGACTCTAATCTGTCTGTACTAACTGAGATGATTCTCTTAATGGAAACAAAAATGTTTTATGTCGCTCTGAATAAGAGCATCTGCCAAATGCCGTAAACGTAAATGTTCAGCTATTAAGCCAAATATTTATATATTATTTATATTTATATTTTATGCAGTGCATTTTCTACTTTCAAAGCATTTGAAACTAAAACTAAAATGAAACAGCTCTTAAATAAATGATTTAATGATGTGTCATTTTTCTGATTAGTAATTTTTTTTTAAACAAAGTGAAAAACATGGTGAATGTCTTAGTAGGATGATTCCATAATTTGACAGGGGTTGGACACAACCCACACAAACAAGATAATATGAAAAGATAATTACTTAAGACCAGCTTGAAATGGGGACTGTTGGGGTGAATTGGCCTCAAAAACAGCCAGATTATCCTGTAGTAGTGTTATGGTGTCACTCATTTGAACTCCTTTTGTTTAGATTTGCCACTGGAGGTCTCGGTGACTGCAGAGAGCGAAAAAACTGCCTACTTCAGAACTATGGTGTGTTGCAGCCTGGCCAACTTCACTTAGCAGGTCAGTGTCAATGAACAGGTGCACTGATTAAAAGTTTTATTTTTAATATTATTATATTTGATCTATTGTTCTTAACATTTTTTGTTTTATAAATCTTAACTCTCCACTGTAGTACATAAGTTTGTAGACTTTTCTAAGCAGCTACTTTCATTTACTTCAGCTCACACTTTTGTGGAGAGAATGTCAGCCGGATTTAGTCCACTGTTTACAAACTGATGAGGGTCTGATCCTGTATTTGATTAAGTGGTAATCAGAGTGAGATCAGATCTAAACATTGCTCAGCTAGTTGCGTTTGCTCAGGAGGAACATAAGAAAAACGGCACTGATGAGAATGCAGAGGGTGCACACAGTAGGGACCACAATCTCTGTTACCATCTCCATGTGGCTGGTCAATGGATCTGAAACACACATAATAAAGGACTGTTACCACAATCAAAACAATTTGGTGTTGGAAAAACCACTTCAAAATAACCCACTTGTTTTTATTTTTATTCACATACACCATTAAGGACAATCATGTTAGCTTAGCATCATGCAGTTTGCCAGAATTTCATGGGTTAATACTTTGCCACTAGAAGTTCCTGTTGAGAAAATGAGCAATAGCTTACCATGAATTAGTCTTAGAATATTGGCAGCTGTACTCCGCTGTTCTTCTAATGAAAAGAGAAAAATGACCTTAGGGTGGGATCAGGATTGTTTGAGGGCTTCTTTGCCAGTGGCACAGAGCTGATTTCCAACCCACATCATTAACAGCAACAGGCAGTTGCATCAAGCATCTTGATTTGGTTTTATCTGGAGTACTACATGCCTGTTGGCTGTGATTTTACACATCTGCTGTCTTAAGTTTTCTAATGTTCCTGTAGCTTAAATATATTTTTTTCAAAATGTGTGAAAAGCTTTTTGACTTCAGTACAATAGTAATTTTCTCCATAAAATGCT
>BRDA01041202.1:13815-33526 GCA_036984385.1 Crenuchus spilurus
TAAGACTATACTGGAACATAATTAATACTTTAAATTTCGTTAAGGTGACTGACTTGTCATTATATTTTTTACCGTGGTTGATTTTTTATATTACTGTTCAGTCAGTGGAATTGCTTTAAATTTCATAATTAATACAAGGTCATATCAGAATATTATGGCCACCCCTGGTTTTGAATGAACTCGGCCCAGGACGTCACAGATGGCATGAGAAAGGGTTTACTACACATAAATAAGTGAGCACACCAGTCAGTTGTAGCAGAGTGTAAAACAATTTTAATGTACAAAAGACGTGATTTGACTGATGTCCAAAAGGGTATGAAATTAGGGTACAAGGCAAGGTGTGGTATCAACTCGGATGTTTTAGAGCCGCTGGAGCAAAAGATGTACCAGGAATGGACTTGAGGTATTCAGTGCCCCCAGAGGCCATGAGTGCCAAATTATGTATCAGGGTGGTGCCTCCAATTACCCATCACCTAATACAGTCCATGCCTCGATGTCTCACTCTGTGTCATTCTAGCCAAGGGTGTTTATTCCCAATATTAGGGGGGTGGTCATTGTAATATTCTGATGAAACTGTTTATGCCCTTTCATTAAATGCCCTACATTATGTAGAGCATTATATATGAATTAAAACAAGTTCTCCAAAGAACCAAAAGTGGTTCTTTAAAAAAGCCTTTTTTGGCTCTTTAGTTTTAAGAGTGTAGCTGTAAAAACCCTCAAAGAGTTAAACAAATGTACATTTGCTCACAATCAAAGCTAGAGCAAAGCAGCTTTTTTCATCGTCATAGATGCCGCACAGTCACCCAGCGCCAGCAACAGTATTTCTCATGTTGTCAGTTATGATATGCTTTACTGAAACAGTTTTGACCGGGTTATATTTTGATGTATCTATGGCAAGTACCAGATCTGTACAGCTAGAATTAATAAGATTTAACATTTGTGTCTGGCTTAAAGATCAGTTCCAATAAGTAAATATTATGTGGTTTCTGAAGCTGGCCTGGACATGAGCTGCTAGACATTCTGACCTCCTGGGTCCTGGGTAGGCCCCATCTGGGCTGGCTCAGACCCCACATTCATATGACTGGACCACACAGAGTTCTTTTGAGGCTTTCCAGGACAATGCAAGAAGCTTGCCAAGCCAAAAAGAACACGTTTATTCTGACATGTACCCTAGTGCCTAAACTTCATCATGCACTGGCCAAACCTTTGGCATCCCTGCATGATCCTTATTTTCCTTGGATTTTCTTCTAGCTGGAAGGGCAAACAAAGAAAAACCCTGTTAGAGGGGTCGGCTGAGCTTTATGAGGCTCGATGTTCAAGAGCCTCTGTCAGTCTGACTATCCTCTTGGCTTGCCTTCCAATTCCCTACTGACATGAATGACTGAAGAGAAAGTGATTACAGATTAAGTATTATTTGGGGTTAGCATAATGAGGAGGTAGAAGTCCAGAAGTAGATAAATGAAGGTAATTTTCTGTGTAGCTTAAAATTGGAATGGGACAATTCTGGACAATTTGATATTTTCATTTCTAATTCAGTGTTGATTTTTTTTTTAATATATTTTTTGTTTGCCCCAGCTAGCTCCTTTTCACTCCTCATCTCATGAGGCTACAGAGGTGTAAAGGCACTGACCTGCAGCCAAGAGTTGGTTGCTGGAGGAACATGTCTCCGTGGCTTTCCTCTTCCAGTTCTCAACCTGCCAGTGACCATTCAGAACACACATATTATCAGCACTTCTGTATGACTGTCTAGTGCAGAGCTCATTCTAGTGCTCTCACTGTTGACCAACACGCTAACAATTACTCTAGAAAGAACAAACTGCAGTCTTTGCTTCGTGCTGTTGTATAAATGCTTATAGTTTGACAATGTTGTTGTATTCATAATAAAATGTACATATATCTTGTAATAATAAACCTTCATTGAATCCTATTACAATCTGGTTACCATTTTTTACAGTGACTAGAATACACTAAAGGTAGTTGATCAGCTATGACCTGGTGATTAGGGATCTGGTCCTGTGACCGGAAGGTTGCCGGGTTCAATCCTCGGGCTGACTGAAGTGCCCTTGAACAAGGCATTTGAACCTGTAACTAAGTCGATTTAGATAAGAGCGTCTGCTAATTGCCTCAAATGTAAATGTGTGCTTGGTTTCCAAAGTTGATATCTTTATTTTGCATTGGAATTACAATGTAAGTGTGCCTAAGAAGTAATGTATAGCTTCTTGTGCCACTGACAGATCCAACCTACCAAGGCATCAGAAAGTGCCCTGGTTCCTGGCACTAGCAGCAGATCCTTTAATACCTGTAAGTTGGAGCCATTGTGGATTAGACATCTTGTTCCACCACATTGTACAGATGTTCAATCAGACTGAGATCTGGGTAATTTAGAAGCCTTTGTTGGCAGGTACTGATCACTGTACTGAAACTCAACTCAGTTTATTTGTGTCACAAGACATTAATATACCTGAAATGCTTAAAAGTTCGTTAAAATAAATCCAAATATAGCAGAAATGAAGACTGAAAGACAATGCGGGCTAAAATCGCTCCGTTCACATCAGCTGAATACACCTGATCTGCTCACGTTTGATGGATGGATACATGAGCTCAAACACATTTCTACAGTGAAGCGAAGTAGATAAGGAGCTGAATGACACCCAACAAGCTTGTGTACCTCCGCGGTAGAAGTAGTTCTACATCAGGATTCGAGGGGTCACAGAATCCCATTTTTGAGCTCGAATCGAGACTCATGCGATTTGCAGAGATTGCAACGGTAAAGTAACATATTTCGTTCGTATTTGAAAGAATCGGAAAAAAATTGATTCGTGACCCCAAGAATCGATTCTAGATCGATTCACTCGATTCCCAAAGATTCGCAGCCCTAACGATAGAAATTTGAGACTACTATCTTTTGTTTACAGCAATAAAACCAAGTGGCTAAGTTTAGTCGCTAATGTCCGTGACAGACTGAACACCACAATACACCATACCAGCAAATTTGGCCTGGTTTTCCCTGGCGGGGTCACAAATTATTTCAAAGATAATGTCATCCAGCATTCAAATTCCTATCTGCAATTTGAGACAAGGGTATGATGATTTTAAGCACAGTTTAGACAGTGGTGGAGTATAAGCCTCAATAAATTAACTGCATTAGCCTCATTGCAAAACTAAAACTAACAAAGAAACCTTCAGAATCCAAATAAGACTTGATTGATAGATTCTCTTTGCAGATCACCTTTTGAAAAAAGTATATTTGATATGCTGTTTAAGTGATGTACTCCTAACAGTAGCACAGTGGAAGTAGGGCTCATACCTCTCTCTGATTAGGGAATCCATTGGAATTGATGATGCGTTTGTAATACAGAACAGAGGCCTTTGGGTAGCGAGGTTTATTCTTATTCCTGAAGTCCACGTAGTAGAGGCCAAATCTCTCAGAGTAGCCTTCGTCCCATTCAAACTTGTCTAGCAGAGACCAGGCAGTATAGCCCTTCACATTCACTCCATCTCTGATTGCTGCAGGTCCAGAGGGGTACAGAGGTTAATGGATTTGTACAATATGTAGGGGCACCAACTGGGGAGCCAATTTAATTGATGCTCCACCGACCCCAAGTTGATACCAAATGTATGCCAATATGTTATTAATCAGCTGTATGTGTTCAGTAATGTGGTCAGTCACTTGCCTTTCAGCATTTCGTTGATGTAGTCCTTATAATACTGTATCCTCCAGTTATCACACAGCTCTGTGCAGGTTATCTTCTCAGAGACTCCATTTTCAGTGATGTAGATCAGTGGGTTTCCATACTGAGTCTACAGAAGTGACAAATAGTGTTAAAAAAATAAAGTGGATTCATTGTACAGACCCATTCCAAAAAATTTGAATATCGTAAATATTGATTGAATATCATAAAGTTGATAAATTTCCATAATTCCATTCAAAAAGTTAAACTTTCATAGATTATAGATTCAGGGCCCACAATTTAAACAATTTCAAGTATTTATTTGTTTATTTTCACATAATTTGGGCTTCCAGCTCACAAAACCCACAAAAACAGGATTTCAAAAAATTAGAATAGAAAAAAGAACAAAGAAGGGCTGACGGCAAGCATTAAGGAAATATGGGCTTCCATAAATCCCAGGCAATGCCACAGGCAGATTGCCTCAATGTCACGTCGCATCGAGGCAGTGATTAAAACAAAAGGATTCCCAACCAAGTACTGAAGATTGACATATCGTTTTGAAAGTACCATATTTTGATTTGATGTGATCCTAATTTCTTTTTTTTCTGCAAAAACTGAGAAGTAGTTTGGGCTGATTTCTCCACAGTATTCTAATTTTTTTTAATGTGTCTGTATATAATTCATGAAAAGCCCATTTGGAAAGGAGGACTATATGCACCTTGATGAAGTTGAGCAGGCGGCGGAAGCCCCACGGCACAGAGTATAGCCACTCTGAACCAGGATCAGGCCAGCGAGGGTCCACCAACTCGGCAAGGTCACGGTCCGTAAAGTAGGTGCTGCCACGGACTGTAGGGTGCGTCTTTTGAGTGATGTAGCGTGTAGTAAAATGCCCCACCCCCAGGAAGTCACAAGTGCCTTTAATGTAACTCTTCTCCTGAGAAGAGAAGGTGGGGAGTCGAGATGTTCCTAAACCTTGCTGAGCACTCTTCCTCCCTGGACATACGAAGGATTTTCAAAGTTAATTCACTCCATCTCTTAATTTTTGCAATTAAGTAACAGTGTGAACACGAGTTTATCAGCAACATTGCTTCTCTAGTCTGTTACTATGTAGACTTTAAGATGCTGCTGTTACATTAGCTATTTAACATACTTTTGTCCAGTTGTACACAGTCATATCAGAAAATTATGACCACCTTAACCATGCCTCTACTTTGGAGGTCTAGACACTTGATGATGATCACTTTGCACGCTGCTACAACTGACTGGTGTGCTCACTTATTTATATGTGCAGTAAACCCTGTCACACAGCATCTGTGGCATCTTAGACTGAGTTCACTCCAAACCAGGAGTGGTCATAATATTCTAATAAGACTGTAGGTCACAACATATCAGTAACAACATACACATTTTAGATTACATAACACAATGTTTGGAAGCAAATGATTCAGGAATCATTTGGGTTGTATGCTTTTTTTTTTTTACTTATTACTATATCTACATCAACCTCATAGCTCCAGGCAGATATCAAACACATATTGGCTGATTGACTAGATTTAAATTAAAGTGCCATTTGCTGCCAAATTCTTTTCTTTTTTTATTTACTTTTATTTTTTAATGATTTTATTTCTAAGTTTTTGCCAATTTTTATCCCCTTCCCAATGTAGTAGTAGCCAATTAGCCATCCCTTCTGTTAGGACTCTCCCCATCACTTTTGCAATGTTCCTGACTCTAGGAGGGTGAAGATAAGCACAAGTGATAGGGAGTGAGAGCGCCATCTACCCGCCCATAGAGAGCACGGCCAATTTTTGCTCTCTTGGGCCCCGGCTGTTGATGGCAAACAACATGACCGGGATTTGAACTCATGATCCTCTGATCATAGTGTCAGCATCTTAGCCTGCTGAGCCACTTGGGGCTTTGCTGCCAATTTCGCTGAACAATTCCTTTCTTCTCCATAAAATGGTCAAACAAACCTATGAAGTCCTTCATGACTTGAGGGTAGTCTCCATGGAAGATAGGTGTAGCAAACCAGCCTACGTAGAACTGGACATATCTCTCAGCTGCTTCTATATCCTTCAAGTTGGTGATGTCCACAGGCTCTCCCCAGTCTCCAGACAGAGAGATCCCAACCACACCTGCATGAAGGGACAGAAGACAAGGCCAGATTCTTAAAAGTAGCTCACAAGAGTGATTCTGTAATACTAATTATTAGGGGTGTAAAAAATAACCGATTTGAATCGGAAGACCGATTTTGACTTACACGATTCGAGAGCATCGGTACATGGACCCCTGAATCGGTCTATTTGTAAAGTGAACCGGCCGATGGCCCGATTCAAGAGTTGTCAATCGGTTTCGTGTGCTTCTGTTGTGCTCTCTCTCTCTCCCTCCCTCCCTTCATCCCCCGCCCCCCTGCCCCCTCTCTCTCTCTCTCTCTCTCTCTCTCTCTCTCTCTCTCTCGCTCTCGGTCTTTAGTTCGGTCTTTAAATGAAGAACGGAGAACATTTGGTAAGACGACATGAGGAAAGTGGCGATGAGGACACTAGCACCGTTAGCCCAAAGACACGGCATGACAAACACAGAAAACCGGGACTTCTTCCAGCCAAAACTCGACCACAACTCAGGTAGAGCCAAAGTAATAACGGCTTCAATAACCCGGTTCATTGTCAAAGACTTAAGACCATACTGTGTGGTGGAGAACGAGGGCTTTGGGGATTTGTTTAAAACATTGGAGCCCCGGTACCACATGCCAATGTGACAGTATTTTACTGATTCTGAATTCACATGTCAAATACAACTTTACTAGTTCTCTATTTCATTAATCTATCTGAAAGCAAGCAAAACACATTTTTAGTATTAACTTATGTTGAATCAATGTAAAATTATCTATTTTAAACAGGTAACTCGTATTATTTCCTACCATATTATATTGAACCAAATCGTATCGAAATCCTCCTCAATCGAATCGAACCAAATCGAATCTGTCCAATTTAAAATAAATCATTTCTGAATCATATCATATCGTATGAATCGAGATACATATCGGATCGTCATTTATTGGACAGATACACACCCCTACTAATAATGTATCAAAAGTAGACGTGTAAAAATATTGAACCATATTACCATTTTGTTTGTTCCTCCATTGACTATCATAGGTATGCCAAACCTTAGCATGTGCCTGCACACAGCAACACAAAAGATTAATAAGTGATACAAAACATGACAAACACTCAGTTTTTTACTTCCTGTAACAAGCCATAAAGAAGACTGAATGCTGCAAAAAGGGTGAAAACCTATTCATATGGTTGCCAGAATTGAGTCAACTAAATAATAATGAATTAGGCCATCCAATCAAAGTATGTTCTCTTACCTTGATGATGTGGTGAGCAGCCCTGTAGGCCCCAGTGCCTCTGAGCTTCAGGCCTGGAGCATGTTCTCCTGTTTCATAGCCCTCTACTGCCATTGACTGACACATAAGCAATGATTACATTTCATATTATGTCAATTGTTTTGTAACTTTGAGGAGCTTTGATGTAGACTAAATGAACACCATACCCATGGGTTATTGAAAGTTATCCAGTGTTTCACTCTGTTTCCAAATCTCTCGAAGCAAAGGCTGGCAAAGTCATTAAAGTAATTAACCATGCTGATGTTCTGCCATCCTCCATATTTCTCCTGCAAAACCTGTCAAATCAGATTCAATGTCAATCTGGTTTGACTTTCTTTAAGCAAAGACGTATATACAGCAAAGGCAGTAAATCATGACAGTGCTAGACATCAGAGTCTCACTATGAGTTCACACCTGTGGCAGGTCCCAGTGATACAAGGTCACGATGGGAGTGATTTTGTTTTCCAGCATCTGGTCAATGAGGATGTCATAGTATTTGATTCCTCTCTCATTCACATGATCAGCTGCAAACATGTAGACAAAGTAGTCACAGTTATGCTGTACTCAACATAATTATATTTTGTAATTAACCTTTACTAATAAGTGGTTGGTTCCTTACACCTGATTCCAGTGGGAATGATCCTGGGCCAGGAAATGGAGAAGCGATAGTGGTTCAGGTTGAGTTCCTTCATCAGTGATACATCGTCCTACATAAAGCACAGAAGTTTTTCTGCTGTAGGTGCATAATTGTTTCAGAGTTGACATACTCAGTTGATAGATTTCACTTGAAATCACCTTCATTTTGTAGT
Source organism: Crenuchus spilurus (assembly GCA_036984385.1). Lineage (NCBI taxonomy): Eukaryota > Metazoa > Chordata > Actinopteri > Characiformes > Crenuchidae > Crenuchus > Crenuchus spilurus. The sequence continues at coordinate 21,681 of BRDA01041202.1, forward strand.
AGCTCTCGCATGCAGTGTCTCCAGTATCATTCAGGAAAACCTTTCCTTTCTTATGGGAGAACACATCCCAAATGCTCAATCCTTTCCCATCTTTGTCCCAGGCTCCTTCGGTTTGATAGGCTGAACTACCGGCACCCCACGAAAATCCTGCCAATGGCAACAGCTCGTAATACATTCACACTTACTAACCTTTGAAAGGTCCCCCAGAAACCATCATTAAAGACATAATCTTCATTAACTGCAGGTACCTTCACTGTGGACATAACCTTCCTTAACTGCAGGTACTTTCACTGCAGACATAACCTTAACTGCAGGTACCTTCACTGCGGACATAACCTTAACTGCAGGTACCTTCACTGCGGACATAACCTTAACTGCAGGTACCTTCACTGCAGACATAACCTTCCTTAACTGCATGTACCTTCACTGTAGACATAACCTTCATTAACTGCAGGTACCTTCACTGCAGACATAACCTTCCTTAACTGCATGTACCTTCACTGCAGACATAACCTTCCTTAACTGCATGTACCTTCACTGCAGACATAACCTTCCTTAACTGCATGTACCTTCACTGTAGACATAACCTTCATTAACTGCAGGTACCTTCACTGCAGACATAACCTTCCTTAACTGCATGTACCTTCACTGTAGACATAACCTTCATTAACTGCAGGTACCTTCACTGTGGACATAACCTTCATTAACTGCAGGTACCTTCACTGCGGACATAACCTTCATTAACTGCAGGTACCTTCACTGCGGACATAACCTTCATTAACTGCAGGTACCTTCACTGCAGACATAACCTTCCTTAACTGCAGGTACCTTCACTGCAGACATAACCTTCCTTAACTGCATGTACCTTCACTGTAGACATAACCTTCCTTAACTGCATGTACCTTCACTGTAGACATAACCTTCCTTAACTGCATGTACCTTCACTGCAGACATAACCTTCCTTAACTGCATGTACCTTCACTGCAGACATAACCTTAACTGCAGGTACCTTCACTGCAGACATAACCTTAACTGCAGGTACCTTCACTGCGGACATAACCTTAACTGCAGGTACCTTCACTGCGGACATAACCTTAACTGCAGGTACCGTCACTGCAGACATAACCTTCCTTAACTGCATGTACCTTCACTGTAGACATAACCTTCATTAACTGCAGGTACCTTCACTTTAGACATAACCTTCATTAACTGCAGGTACCTTCACTGTAGACCAGTGGCGGATGCTCTAAGACTGCAAGGGAAGCTCAGCTTCCCCTAAAATGTCAAAAAATAAGTGATCAATAATATACTGTTGTGTGTACATGTCATTGACTAAATATGTGCTACAACGCGCTCAACTTTTGTTCAGAATCAGCTTCTTATCACTGGTAACGACGTGGCTTTCCTCTCACTCATTCCCGCAGCTTTACAGCACATTAAACAGGGTGGATGCTCAGCGTCCACAGACTTCAATGGCAAAGCAAAGCGTGCAGCAAAACGAGACGAGTCATTGGATGAATCCTGGGCTTTGAATCCATCGGATGCTCAGTGTCTCTCGGGGTCTATGGGGCAGTGGGCTGGCCTCGGCTGGCCCGGACGCTCAGCTTCTGCATGATGATTGGATGATCTGTCTGAGGCTGAATCCCTTTTTGATTGACAGCTAAATGAGCGAATTAACGATCTTTTTGTGTAAACATACGTGGGAACATTTAAAAAATTTTTTCATTCTGTTCTGAGTTGAACCGAAGACTTTCCTAATCATCTTAGCGGCATTTTCTTTGTTAAAAACGACTAGCGACAAGTCGAGCTTTTATTTCTGGTGTTTTTTTGTAGCTGCTTGTGTTTGGAGACTGACTTCTATCACTCTTTCTGACTTCTATCGCAGTTTCTGTCCAGCCGTAGCACTGACAGGCGGACACACTTCACACTAGCCTCGCGCCAGTAAAGAGCTTCTCCTGTTTTTAAAGCGGTTCAAGTCTTACACCTGCAACACCATGAGCCAAGGCCGTTTAAGCAGCCTAGCTCTGCTGGCCATTGAGAGGACACTAGTCAAGTCCCTGGAAAAGACGCCTTGTTGGTACGACAGGGTCACAGATCATTTTCTTAAAAAGGAATGGAGGGTAGAATTTACATATAAATAAACCGACACATTTTATGATGTAGCCCGAAATTGAGCTTCCCCTCCTTGAAAGACCAGCATCCGCCACTGCTGTAGACATAACCTTCATTACCTGGAGGTACCTTCACTAACAGCAGATGCCCTCACTGTATACATAGTAGTCACACTCCTAAAAGTACACAACTTAAAACTCAGATACTCCTCAGATACTCCTCTCTGGTCACATGTGTAGAGTTGTGCTGCACCTGGAGGTGTGCAGTAACTAGTTACATCAACTCAGTGACTTGGGTCATGAGGTTTTTTAAATAATCCTTTATTTCTCCACCTCAGGTTGCCTTATGTTCATCAGTCATCTCTTATCTGACATGTTAGTGGTTAGTGTGGTTAGGTCATACCAGTTGGAAAAGTGCCATAATAGAAGGAGCCGCGGTCGTTCTTTGTCCAGTCGAAGTCCTCAGCCGCAGACAGACACAGCACCAGCATAAGCACATGGCACACCCGTCCAGTACAGCGTGACAGCATGGTATACCTGCAGTCAGCTCTGCCTCACTGCCTTTCAGTAAAACCACCTGACCAGAGAAAAAAAGTGCTATCATACCTGAAAATGCTCCAACCATCCAACAAATCCCTTGACAGACTGAAACACTAGAACCAGCAAGTATTGTACATGACTAACTTAACAGACCCTTGTCATCAGTTCAGTCACTGATTTAAGTATTAAATCTATTAATGTCAGACTGATTTCACAGAGTTTCTCCAGTGTAGGCAGTCTGAACTGGGCCTGCTGGTCCAGCAGAGCCGTCTTAATGAAATGTAAAGAAGTTCAATTAATGTATTTGCAGCACCTGCAACTTATGGTCAGGTATTCCTTTAATGCATTCTTGAGCTGTTATAAGCACTTTCAACTTTTTCTCACCACAAAACCAAGTTATATTACCCACGTTCTGCACTTCTAATCATACCTTTTACAGGGTTTGCATGTGTCCAGAACAAAATCCAGAAATTATTGTTAATGTCCAAGATAAACATCCAATAACTTGATTCGTATCAATCTCCAGCACTGCTGGCTGCCTGGCCTGGAAGCATCTGAACCACAATCCTCTAGTGAGGAGGTCTCATGACCCCAGTGTAGACCCAAATACCTTTCTATTGAGGGTCAATGGACTGTGAGCTCATTTTGCAAGGGTGAGCAGATCTCTTACAAACTAGGGTTTCACTCTGTAAGCAAAGTTAATGTTGGAGAGGTTGATATGTATGTTTACTTTTGGAAGAGTAGCAGTCATTTACAGAAATATGGTAACATATTGTGATATTTATACATCTGTCATTACTAAGGTAATGACAACCATCTTAGTTCACCTTAATGATTTATACATTCTGCAAATGACTTTACTTACCTGATTGCTCAATAAAGACTATAAACATATTCTATGAAGAGTTGTGTTTACATTAACATTAATGTTAAACTTGCACATTTGTGATAGTATTGACAAAACAAACAGGTTTAAATATAATAAGACCCAAGCAAATGCATCACTGGGCTTTTTCTAGGCCCCATCATATTCAGCAAGTAGTAGACACCAACTGGCAATTGCAAGAGCTATTGTCATCACCTCATGGTACCTCCTTTCTCCAGAGCAGTTGCTTTCCTTTTTGTGAGCTTCACTGCATTGTTGTGTGCTGTTTAGAAATTGCTGAACTGTTGAAGAGTAAAGCGCTTTGGGGTAAAGCGTTTGCATTGCATTGCAGGTCAGGGTATGTTTGGGACGGGATGTAGAGATCATGTTTTGGTGACCTGACAGGCACATGAATACAGTTGGCAAAAGAGGGGGTCTCTGTCAGATTTTAGTGCCTTTTATGGACCAACCAGATACAGTTAACACAGGAAAATAATAATCCTCTTCTCAAAAAACTATCCAATGATGTTGACCTGAACAACCTTAGATATGCTCACAGCTTTCTATGTCTGATGAATGAACCCGTCCTGAAATTACTGATGTAATGTCCATTATCAAGTAGAAATGCAGTGGATGAAAATGCATTTTAGGGCTTATATGGAACAAATTTATATATTAATTGATCTTGTTCTTAGGATTATTACTGATTATTAATCATTATTAGAACATAAATACTGTTTACACAAAAGCTAAGTCCTCTGAAGTCCAGTGTAGAGATTAAATGAACAGTTATTGTTGATCCAATCATATTAGTAGGAATATTCAATCCAACTTCATTAAGAAAGCTGATGGAAAAAAAACACCACGTAAGGATTCCACCTTCTGTATTGTGCTTATGTAATCAAATGACTAAACTGCACCTTTACAATATTTCTCATGAAATACAAAAAACCATTACTGTACATTACTGGCTCATCATAAAGGTTTCATGCACATGCATTACCTACGCACATACATTCCTACACACATATGCATTCCTTCTGCCACTCAAAGGGTCCGGCTGCAGCCAGGTTTCTGGTTTGTACTTGAACGCCCCCACCCACATCCTAACTAATGAGAAGAAGTGTGTGTGTTCTTGTTTCAAAACAGAAAAAAAAGATATGCCCCGGCTGCAGCTGGACCATGATGTACTTTAAAAAGAACCCAAAAAACTCACAACATAAATACAAAAACACTATGAAGTCACAACTGAATAACAGATTTATAACAATACATTCAACCTCAACATACTACCATCTGAAACATAGGCTACATATAAATTCTGAATAGTCCTAAAGAAATGCAATACTGGAGCAGCCTTAAATCTACAAAAATAACTTAAAAGTGCAGCTGTAGCCTCACGTACAGTACCAAAGGATGTTTGAGCTTCTATGGTTGCTACACATCATTTTGTGGTTGGTTCTGGTAATGATGTCTCGTCTCTAATCTATACAATGCAGCAGCATCATCCTCAAACAGAGAAACAAACAACCTCACAAGCTATTAACATGTATCTTTTGGCATGCCATTTTGGACTTTAAAAACACTTCATTGCAAGTGTTACTGATAGCTCTTGTGCTATTTGAATGTAAACTCAGTAGTCATCTTCATCCTCCTCCTCCTCCTCTAGCACCATGTCAAGATCATCATCTTCATCGTCATCATCATCATCTTCCTCTTCCTCCATTTCATAGTCAATGGGAGCACCGAGCACTAGCTTAGTCTGGTTAATTTCACTCTCGTTGTCTGGATTTGTTTCAACCTGCAAGCAAATGATTTAAATATAATTCACTGCTAAGTAATGTATAAACTAATAATAAGTGTAATTCACAAATGTTACAGTCATATGCAAAAGAAATAAAAAAAATGAACACAACTGCAAAATGTGCACAAAAAATATTTGTCTGTTCTGTTGATCAGTCTGGCTGATGGCTCTTGAACATCAGAAATCTCAAATTATTAGAATATTAATTTCTTTATCTGTAATACATGTTAATAGATTTGACCTTGAAAACATATGCACCTTTCATTTTAAAAGAAGAAAAATAAAACAGTATAAAAAATTACATACAGTGGGGAAAAAAAGTATTTGGTCAGCCATTGATTGTGCAAGTTCTCCTACTTAGAAAGATGAGAGGTCTGTAATTTTCACTATAGGTACACTTCAACTATGAGAGACAAATGAGAAAAATAATCCAGGAAATCACATTGTAGGATTTTTAAAGAATTTATTTGTAAATTACGGTGGAAAATAAGTATTTGGTCAATAACAAAAGTTCAACTCAATACTTTGTAACATGGCAATGACAGAGGTTAAACATTTCCTGTAAGTCTTCACAAGGTTTACACACACTGTAGCTGGTATTTTGGCTCATTCCTCCATGCAAATCTCCTCTACAGCAGTGATGTTTTGGGGCTGTTGCTGGGCAACACGAACATTCAGCTCCCTCCACAAATTGTCTAGGCCACTCCAGGACCTTTACGAAGCCACTCCTTCACTGCCTGAGCAGTGTATTTGGGATAATTTTCATGCTGGAAGGCCCAGCCACGTTTCATGTTCAATGCTCTTACAGATGGAAGGAGGTTTTGGCTTACAATCTCACGATACATAGCCCCGTTCATTCTTCCCTGGGATCAGTCGTGCTGTCCCAACAGCCCCATGCTTAACAGTAGGCATGGTGTTCTTGGGATGCAACTCAGCATTCTTTTTCCTCCAAATATGGCGAGTGGACTTGATTACCAAAAAACTCTCATTTGGTCTCATCTGACCACATGACCTTCTCCCATGCCTCCTCTGGTCATTGGTGAATTTGAAATGGGCCTGTACATGTGCTGGCATGAGCTTGACCTTGAATTCATGACCTTGAATGCCCTGCATGATTTTGAACCATGATGGGATAGTGTGTTACTAATGGTCCTCTTTGAGACTGTGGTCCCAGCTCTCTTCAGGTCACTGATCAAGTCCTCCTGTATAGTTTGGGGCTGACTCCTGAACTTTCTCAGAATCATCCTTACCCCATGAAGTGAGATCTTGTATGGAGCTCCAGACAGTCATCTTGTTTCTTCCCGTTTCTAATAATTGTGCCAACAGTTGTTGCCTTCTCACCAAGCTGCTTGCCTATTGTCATGTAGCCCATCCCAGGCTTGTGCAGGTTGTCCTTAGAAAGCTCTTTGGAGTGTGATTGATTGAGAGTGTGGACAGTTGCCTTTTATAGACATAAGTTCAAACAGGTGCAATTAATACAAGTAATTAGTGCAGAATAGGAGGGCTTCTTAAAAACTAACAGGTCTGTAAAAGCCAGAATTCTCACTGGTTGTTTATTGACCAAATACTTATTTTCCACCATAATTTACAAATAAATTCTTTAAAAATCCTACAATGTGATTTCCTGGATTTCTTTCTCTCATTTGTCTCTCATAGTTGAAGTGTACCTATGATGAAAATTACAGACCTCTCTCTCGTCTTTCTAAGTAGGAGAACTTGCACAATCAGTGGCTGACCAAATACTTTTTTCCCCACTTTAAGTGCCCAAATTAGAAGCAACATCACAACAGACAATAACACACCCACAAACGCAAAAACACAGACACACACACCAAAAAAGGGTAAAGGGGAGGCAGCTTGTAAAACAAAAGAACACTAATGAATCAGAAATATGACACATTATGAGACATAAAATATAACAGAGGACTACACCTAACTTTTTCTCATTTCAGGTGCTGCTTAATCTCACTCATCAGCGCAGGAAACATGGGAGGCAGCACCTATTTCTATTACCATCAATAGAGACAACTCTCCCTATGGAACTTGTGGACCCCTGTAGAGTTCCTGTCAGTCTGAACACTCCAAAAACACAGAGCATCAGGTCAGGCCTCATTGGGCCCACATGAAGTTCTGATAATTTTTTTTTACTTTTTCACGACATCAACATTTTTCTAATTTTAAAATTCTACAAATATTAGGGCATAATGAGTTATTTTGTTGAATTGTACTTAAAAAGTAAATTAAAAAATAAAACATACTCTATACTTTATGCAAATTTGTTTTCAATATATACAATTCAGAACACAATCAGTAATTATGCACTAAAAGATGCAGAAGTGGATGTGTTTCAATCAACAAAACATCATCTAACCAGGGGTCTCTAAACTTTCGTGTAAAATTATACACTGACATAAGAAACATACATTTTAAAGTACAGTACAGTACAGTCACAGCACATCACACACAGAAATAGCTTTATCCAAGTAATAATAGTTGATGCTTCAGTTGTTGATGATTCTTTACCTCAGGGGTGGCAGGCTCAGTTGGGTTGTCCTCAGACTGGGCATTGATCATTGATTTCAGAGCCCCCTCTTCAAACTGGTGAAAACAAGTGACATCATCATCAAACATTCAATAATAAGGAATGCTCCAGCTCTTCTTTGTAAATTGACATACATACATCTTCAGCTGGTTTACTGCCAGAACCTTCACTCTGAATATAATTACTGAAGATGGAACAAACAACCAGTTTCTAAATGTCAGCTCTGCAATAATTTCAGGCTTTGTGAAGCTCACTGCATAACATTTATTTTATGGAGTCACACAGGCTTAAACGTTCTATAAGCAAATCCTTATAAAAACAACTATAAATGTAGAGACAACCATAAACATTCAATATAGAGTTACAACACAATAGTTTAGCTGCTAACCTATAATCTGTCTATCTGTGCTTCAACTTGTGACCACTTTGCCAGTGAAATTAGTTTTGTATAAACTGTGATTATTTGTGAAACTCTTCCCCCTGTACAGTTATTTTGTAATGGTTGACACATGCAATTTAGACAGTTTACTAAGTGTACATTATGGTAATATACCTGAGGTTGGGGATACTGTACGCATGTTTTACCCTGATTCAAAACCCAATCCTTAGCCAAGCCAAGTCTGTGCTAATTGGTTCTAGTCAGACGATGGGTCAGTTAATGTGAACAGTTGGAAACAGAATCAAGCAGTGAATCAGTGTATATCAAACAAGTTTGATTTCTTTCAACTGTACGGTGTAAAGAGGTCAATGTCTGAAATCTGAAGAGTTTCCATCAATAGCCAATAAAAACTGAGTAAGAATGTTCAATACCACATATCTTTACTGGTCCCCTATGCAATTGCAGCATTAGAACAGGGGTGGGACTAGACCCAGGCTACAGGGCTCTAGCCCCAGGCCATTTTCATTAGCCCCAGGTCTAAAAGCGTTTGCAATATGGACATCATTGTATAGCCCCAGGTCTTTGTTCCGTTAGCCCGAGTCAAAAAAAGAAGATGGGATGTAGACAAAAGAATTGAAGGTACAAGTAATACTGTTCTGGAAGGTTCCATAATTAGCAATTAGCTCTTCTTCTTCCACTAGTTATATAATATCATAACATCATTCAGGGAGTCAAGGGAAATCTTGGTGTGTAACCAGTTTCTGAAAGCGTGTGATCATTGAGCCCTCAGGCGGTATTTGACAAACCAACATATTACTATAAAGGATACAGCCACATGGGCTCAGGAGTACTTTGGAAAATCATTGTCATTTAACATACACATCAAGGAATAAAACCTGTTTAACAGTTAATATTACACAAGGAGGAAGCCATATATTAATTTTGTGCAGAAACAGTGTGTGGTCATTGAAGATGAACTTAAAGACAGTGGAAACATGTTCTGCCCTTGAACAGTAGATCATGAACATCTTCAAGATTGATCACTGTGTGAAATAGATTGCCCACATCTGAGTATAACTATACCTATGTATGCACTACGAATTGCCAAAGTAGCAGTAGCAGGACTATGCTGTTGTGCTTCCACGTTTTCATCTTTGTCTCCTAGAAAAGACAAGGCCCTTATGGTCTGGTAATGTCTGAATTGGTTCAGCGACAGGTTGAAGTTGTGTTGTGTATGATAGCCAGTCATTCAGTTTGTGACATGATTGGTTCTCTGCTACAATAAGTCTTGTAGTGTACCCGAGACTTAATATGACTCCCCTGCCTAGATACATTGACTGTCCTTTGCTATGTGAAGGTTGTATTTTTGTCCACCCTTTGAAAGTGACTCAATTCTTAATGCCATGTTTATATCATATACACAAATGAAAATAAAAACATGCTTAATCCTCACCTTTAGTCTGTTAAGCTGATCCTGCAGCATAACTTTGATTTTTAGAAGAGTCTCCTCCTCCTTTTTAAGCTCCTGCAAGCGACTCAACATGGTGGATAAGTGGACTTATATCATTCCTGCACAGAAGAGAACAAAATGTAGGGCTACACACTTGAATATTAACATTTTTTTTATAAAAAGTAAGAAAACTCTGACATAAACCAAGCAATTATTTTCACAATAATTAATAACTAATACATATCAGATATTTAATTCATACGACTAACTAGCATATCACTGAGCTTGGAATACAGCAGTTCTTGATTCAATGACACTCAACAAAAGCCTTACATAATACACATCCAGTCTAAAAAAAAAAGAAAGACAAATCCTCCAGTAATATTTCTAGAAAAATTCGACGCTCTCGGTTGTGCAAGAAAAGTGCTTCTATATCTATCCAAAGGGTTAGTATAGAACACCTAAGGTGACAAACAAGCCACGACTTAACTGTCTTGTTCCCACGCATTACAAAACTGTGGTCACACAATTTTAATTGACATCCTGTATAATAATACCGTGTTGCAACAAGACAGTTAAGTACGTTGCGGCCACTTCTCATGTTCCCATACCTTAAGTTGTGGACACGACTTAACAGTCTTGTTCCCACATATTACAAAGTTGTGGCCTCGCACTGTTTTCATTTACACCAGATGTCACCTTAGGTGCTCCGTAGGATCAAAAATATGAATTGATTTTGTTAACTTTATCCTTATCCTTAGTTAACTGCGTAAGTTCACTGCTGCTACAACAACAAGCTTACAAACTGTCAAAAGGCTTAGCCTATACTGGTAAAATAAAGTGAATAAATCAGTACATCAACTGGCTCTTTAACATGACGTTTTAAAGCTAGTCAACAAAATAAACAACGACTTTTCTGCTTGTAAGTTATATAAATACATATTTTAATGCAACGTTAACATTACAGACATAGCATGTCTCTCAAGTGCATGAACGCACTGATCACGACAACATCTCTAACCTACAAAATTATTTACAGTATCTGGCTTTTAATAGCCTTCATATATTTTAAATAATCTAAGGTCAAAGGGTCTGATGTTCTGGGGTAATCAGAATGTGGTTAAATACCCCGAGAACAGTCTGTACTGACATAACTAAGGTAAAATACTCGCCACCTAAAATAAACGGCTGGACACCGGACCTCACGCTAACACAAGCTAGCATGCTCGAAATGGTTATAATACATGTCATACTGGCTAGAAAATCACCACAACACGCGTTATTTAATGCCAACTCACATACAATTGATGCCACACTTTATGTTATTTCAGCATGAAGAATGGGCATAATTGTGAGAATATGCCTCACTGTTTCCCAAAGCACTTCATGCACTTCTGCGGGAAGACTCACTTACATTTCTGCACGCATGCGCAGCAAAAAAAGAAGTCACTATAATAGTTTACATATTTTGTAAATGGTTTCATAAAAGCATTTAAATACATTTTAGACAGATTTGTAATTTAATTGACATTAAAGTATTTGTTAAAGGACCATTCACAGAAAAAACACAGGTCACACCATTTTAAAATGTGGCAAGACTTTTATTTTGAAAAACAACTGGAGATCGTAACAAGTAGGCTCCCCTCAGTAAAGAGCAGCACTCAAAACAAATCTTAACTATAAGTTAACTATAATAAATATTAACATTTGAAAGTATAATGCCTCACATTACTATCCATTGCAATAATTTAACACCTTTGCAAATAGTCTGATCTTCAATTTAAAATACACAATATATTTAAACTAAATATGTTATGAAGATCGGCGAATTTGTGCACTTATCTGAAATGACTAAAAACACAAAATGCAAATAAATAAATACATACATAAATAAAATAAAACATCTGGACAAATTAAATAGTATGAAATAGAATCAATGTCATTCTCATTGTGATAAAGCTATTCAGACTACATCTAGAAACTTTTTACTTGTTTATATATTTTTCTTTTATAACACCACTACCAGCATCACAACAATTTATTATTATTATTATTATTATTATTATTATTATTATTATTATTATTATTATTATTATTATTATTATTATGTAATTTTGGTAAACAGACTTTTAATTTCGGTTTGAAAGCTCATTCA